>PVKA01047819.1:0-14120 GCA_004027165.1 Ctenomys sociabilis
TAATTCAGCTGTATAAAAACCTGTAAATATAATATCATGTATGCACCTTGTACAATACCAAAACATTATGAAAACAGTTTGCAATGTATTATTTCATTGACTCTGTATGGTTATGGTGTTTTGAAACTGTCTGATTGACATTTGTATTTCAATAAAATAAAAATAAATGGAAAAAAAAAAGAAGATCATACACCATGACCAGGTAGGATTCATCCCAGGAATGCAATGATGGTTCAATATTCGAAATTCTATAAATGTAATACACTATATTAATAGACTGAAATCTAAAAACCATATGATCATCTCAACTGATGCAGAGAAAGCCTTTGACATAGTCCAACACTCATTCATGTTCAAGGTCCTACAGAAAATTGGAATAGATGGACTCTATCTTAACTTGATAAAAGCCATCTATGACAACCCAAAAGCTCATATAATCCTAAATGGGGAAAAACTGAAATCTTTTACTCTTAAATCAGGTACAAGACAAGGATGTCTTCTATTGCCCCTCCTATTCAATATACTGTTGGAATCCTTAGCAACAGCCATTAGAAAAGAGGGAGAAATAAAGGGAATAAGAATAGGAAAAGAAGAAGTTAAATTATCACTATTTGCACACGACATGATTCTTTACTTGGAAGACCCCAAAAATTCCACCAAAAAACTAGTAGAACTGATAGGGAAATTCAGTAGCATAGCAGGATACAAAATCAATACGCAAAAGTCAATAGCATTCCTCTACACAGAGAGCAAGCACACTGAAAGGGAAACAATATATTTTACAATAGCACCACAGAAAATGAAATACCTTGGAATTTACTTAACCAAGGAAGTCAAAGATCTTTTCATGGAAATTTACAACACCCTAAGAAAAGTGATTATAAAGGATTTCAGAAAATGGAAAGATATTCCATGCTCCTGGCCAGGAAGAACCAACATCATGAAGATGGTCATACTCACAAAATTGCTATACAGATTTAATGCAATCCCTACCAAACTGCTACCAACATACCTCCTAGACCTAGAGAAATCGTTCAAAAATTTATTTGGAACCAAGAACGACCTAGAATAGCAAATGCAATCTTGGAAAATAAAGACAAAGCAGGAGGCATCAAAATTCCTGACTTGAAATTATACTACAAAGCTACTGTGATAAAATTAACATGGTATTGGCAATGAAATAGACTTGAGGATCAATGGAATAGATTAGAAGACACAGAGGCATCTATGAACACACTCAGCCACCTGATCTTCAACAAAGTAGTAGCCAAACAAGCTTACTGGAAGAAAGATAGCCTCTGTAACAAATGGTGCTGGAAAACCTAGCTTTCTACCTGTCGAAAACTAAAACTTGACCCAGTTCTATCACCATGCACTAAGCTAAAGTCAAAATGGATTAAAGATCTAAACATTAGAACAGAAACACTCAATTTCCTGGAAGAGAAATTGGGAGGAACTCTTGAAGACATAGGGGTGGGTAAAGAGTTCATGAAAAAACATTTTTGCACAGGAAACACTTGAAAGAATCAACAACTGGGATCAACTCTTCTTGAGGAGTTTCTTCATGTCAAAAGAAATTGTCAACAAAGTGAAAAGACAACCCACAAATTTTGAAAAAATCCTAATAAGCAATTGGACAAAGGTCTGCTGTCTAGAACATATAAAGAACTAAGATATAACAGGGCCCTCAAATTTAAAGACCCAATTCAGAAATGGGCATCTGAGATGAATACTTGCTTCTCAGAGGACGAAATTAAAGAAGCGAATAAATTTATGAAAAGATGCTCCACATTGCTAGCCATCTGTGAAGCACTGAGATACCATCTCACTCCAGAAAGAATGGCTATCATAACCAAATCAAGCAATAACAAATGTTGGAGAGGTTGTGGGGAAAAGGGAACACTTTCCACTGCTGGTGGGAATGTAGACTGGTACAACCATTGTGAAGATCAGTTTGGAGACTCCTCAAAAGAGTAGGACAAGAAATCCCATTCAAGCCGGCTATCCCCCTACTGGGAATTTTCCAAGAGGAACTGAAAACATTATGTCATCGTGATATATGTGTACCTATGTTTATAGCAGCACAATTTGTGATAGCAAAATCTTGGAAACAACCAAGATGTCCATCACATGAGTAATGGTTGAAAAAGATGTGGTATTTCTATGTAATGGAGGATTACTCAGTTATAAAGAATGATAAACTTGAAGCATTTACATTGAAATGGATGCTACTTGAACATATACTTGCAAGTGAAATAAACCAGACACACATGTGCAAATATCATATAGTCTCCCTAGTATAAGAAGTGAAAAGAAGAAATACAAATAGAAATGTACAACAACTAAAAACAATTGAGTCAGATAGTTAGGGCAAACTGAATGGCATATGCTGCAGGGTACTAATCAGCTTTTCTTCTGGATAATTAACAACCTAAGTGCACAGATCAAAATTGGAGAAACAGAAGAGCTGCAAGACCAGCCAGCATTCTGACCCTAGCCTTTCAAGGTCTGCGAAGACTCAGGACATAGGAGAACCTGTACTGTAACATCATGAAATTCAGTTGTGCCCCAAATTTTCTGATCAAGGAGATTATGGAGCCACAGAGGAAAGAGATTGATGATGTATAGTGTGCCAGGGGAGAGTCACATGGAGAGAAAACTTTCTCTCAGGCTCTCACAGAGAGCAAACTGGTTAAGCATTGGCCATGACTCATCCTCATGGATAACAAGACAAAGGATCTACAGAGTAAGGTACAGGATTACAAGATAAACTCTGAGTGGAATTCACTGACCTCATCAGAAACAAAAGCTACATCTTTTGATATGTAGGTCTTGCTCTATCTAGGTCTTAACCATCCAGCAGAAAAGTATAAAAATGAGATATATAACATGGGCCATAATAATAAGTTGAGCTGTAAATGGCTATAGTCTACAACTTCTTCAGACAACTCACTATTACTGTGGAATGCTGGACTGTGTTGGATTGTGTCGCCAAGTTCTGGCATCTAAATTGGTTTAATGACAATGGAGTGCTCATCTTTGACAGGTCTAGACAAAAAAGGAGTATACAAAGGAAGAATCATGTTGTATGTGTATATACAGTATAGTTAAGATAAATATGCTGTGCTTCTGCATAATTCTATGAGAAACAAGATTTACACTAATAGTGGTTGTACAAGATATTATTTTGGCTTCTAGTACTCTGGAGAAACACTAGGGAGATAACAAGGTGGAACGTATTAATTATTGAATCTGTGATATAATTCAGCTATAAAAACATAAGTATATAGCTACACTCTCTTCATTCACTGATTAGAGACATATACTATAATAATGTCTGTAAATATAATATCATGTATGCACCTTGTACGACACCAAAACATTATGAAAACATTCTGCAATGTACCAATTTATCAATTCTGTCCCCTTAATTTGTCTTAAAACTGTCTCACTGCTATCTTTTCTTCAATAAAAAATAATAATTTTTTAAAAAAAGAATCTGATCTATGCAATGAGACCCTATAGACTCTGTAGTCCCTGCTCTAAATAAAAAAGAAAAAAATACTTCTCCAAATACAGCTTCTCTAAGAGCAATGGAACACCCCTCTTTGATAAAACAAAGTGAAAATGGGAGATATAAAGGACAGTCTTGATTTTTGTTCTTGCCTTTATTTTTACTTTTTGAAATAAAATTAAATTCAATGTTTCAAAAAAGATAGGGTGGCTGAGTGTCTTTACAATTGTGTTTGTATCTTCTAAGCTGTTCCACTGATCCTCAGGTCTGTCTATATGTCAGTACCATGCTGGTTTTATCACAGTAGCTTTATATATAAATTCAGGTCAGGGATTGTGATACCTCCTGCCTTATCTTTGTTTTCCTATGTTGCTTTTGATATTCTGGGGGTCTCTTCTGGTTCCTTTGAGGAAAGTTTTCTCTAGATGTACAAGTATACTAATGGTATTTTAGTCAGAATTTCATGGAATCTGTATAAAAATTTTGGGAGTATGGCCATTTTCACAATTTTGGTTCTTTATTTAATAATTTTATTGAGAAACAAATAACAATGAGACATTCAAAACTGACTAGTAGGATAGTTTCAATAATTAATACATTGAATACTGTTGTCGTCTTACTGGGTATTCATAGTACAAGATTCAGACATGATATCCTATTCACAAACATTACTAGAACAAATCTTTATATTCATTAAATTAAGAGAAAGTAGCTATATATCCATCCTAACTATTTGGAATATACAGATACAAAATGGTCCTTAAATTGTATCTGCTCTTTTGTTTAGTTTTGTCAGATATGGCTATTCCATTGCCATTTACATGTTGTAGGTGCATGAATTCATCAAAATATTCCAATGTAGTCCAGTAGACCATAATAGGAGTAGGTTATCTATAGGACTGGCAATGTCAACTTGTTGACTTGAGCCTTTTACAGCTCAGCCTATTACTATGGCTTTACTTTTTACACTTTGTTTTCATATATTTCTGCTGGATTGTTAAGACCAAGATAAAGTAAGACCTATATAACATGTAACTTTTGTATCTGACAAGGCCAGTCAAATCCTCTCAGGATTTATCCTGAAACCCTGTACCACAGTTTGTAGATCCTTTGTTCAGGGTCAGCCATATGGATGAGTCAAGGCCATTGCCTTGCCAATTTGCTCTCTGTGAAAATCTGAGAGAATGTTTTCTCTCCATGTAAATCTCCTTAGACACAGGCTACAGCATCAATCACATTCCTCTGTGCCCCATAATCTCCTTGATCAGAAAATTTGGGACCAAACTGAGTTACATTATGTTATAGTACAGCTACTCCTTTATCCTGAGTCCTCACTGACCTTGAAGAACTACGGCCAAAATGTTGGCTGTCCTTGCAGCCCTTCTTTTTCTCTAATTTTTGGTCTGTAAACTTAAGTTGTTAATGCTCCAGAAAAGAAGCTTATTATTATTACCCTAAACATAGGCAGTTGAGCTTAACCTCGCTATCTGTCTGAATATCAAACATCATAGACATAACATGGAACAGGTATTTTCCATCAATATTGATATGTTAAACTTTAGGTCCATAAAGAATATTAAGAAAAAAATTTAGAAGATTAAAAAATATTTTAAACATAGGAAATAACAATTATATATTTGTATACATAAATTTAGAAATGTAGAGCCGGGTGTGGTGGCGCATGCCTGTAATCCCAGCACTCGGGAGGCTGAGGCAGGAGGATTGTTGTGAGTTCGAGACCAGCCTGAGCTACAAAGTGAGCTTAAGGCCAGCCTGAACTGCATAGTGAGACCCTGTCTCAAAAAGACAAAAAAAAAAAAAAGACAAAGAAAAAAAATAAATAAATAAAAATAAAAAATAAAAATAAATAAATTTAGAAATGTAACCATTGTAGCAGGACTATCTTATGACTTTTTTTCTTATCTATTGTTTTCATTTATTTCCCTCTTTAAAAAAACATTTACTTGAAAGACAGTACAGTAGTAATTGGTATGACATGACAAGAAGTATGTATTTTGAAGACAAGAATGACAGGCATTCCAAGCATGACCCTACTATTACACATTGCTATCTTCACTGCAGTTGCTTAATTTACCAACTGCACTGAAGATAGCAATGTGTAATAGTAGGGTATAGTTAGTCAGGGTGAGAATCCTACCAATTAACTGCTAGTTTCAAAAACCTGCTGAAGATTCTCAGGATCATTGCCTTACCCATTTTGTGCATATGAGTATATGGCTTTGCCCCTGTCATGTTTCCTAGCTTTTCTCCTTGCCCTCTCTTTGTTGTCTAATCATTAAATTCTCACTTTCCTTTCAATTGTGTTATACTTTCATATTTTTATTTCTTCTTCTTTGAGTTCTTACATTAAGGAGTCTATATAATATTTACACATGTGAGTCTGGCTCATTTCACTTATTAATATATCTCCAAATGACATCCACTTAAATATAAAGGCTTAGTGTTTATAATTCTTTATAGCTGAGTAATACTCCATTGTATACAACATCCTTTTCATCCATTCCTCAGGTGATGGGCATCTTGGTAGTTTCCAAGATTTTGCTATCACAAATTGTGCTGCTATAAGCACAGGTACACATATATCACTATGATGTGACGTTTTCAGTTCCTCTGGGAAAATTCCCAGTAGGGGGATAGCTGGTTTGAATGGGATTTTCAGCCCTAGTTTTTTGAGGAGTCTCCACACTGATTTCTGTAATGGTTGCAGTAGTCTACATTCCCACCAGCAGTGGAGAAAGGTAAAACATTGTCTTTCTTTCTTCCTTTTTTTTAAGAACCTGGGATTGAACTCAGGCCCTTACGGTTACCAGGGAGCACTATTCCACTGAGCCATTTCCCAGTACCCAGTTTTGGTTCTTCCTATCCAGAATCATAGAATATTTTTTCCATTTACTCAAATCCAGTTCAAACTTTTCTCAGAGTACCAGAATTTTCACCATAAATATTTATGTCCTTTGTGAGATTGATTCCCAAGTATTTCTTTTATTTTGATGTTATTGTGAAAGGCATGGTTTCTCTCTCAGTGTCCTTATTGTTTATGAGCAAAGATGCCACTGATTTTTGAGTGTTGACTTTGTATCCTGCTACATTGCTGAATTTGGTGATTAAAATCTACAAAACTCTTGGAGTTTTGGGGGTGTTCTATGTAGAGTATCATGTCATCTGCAAATAATGATGATTTCACTTTTTCTTCTCTTTTTTTGTGGGAGGCTCAGCCCACCCTAGGGGGTGGCGGAGCTGGTGCATTATGTGGTACAGGGAATTGAACCATGGTCCCTGCTCTTTGTCTAAGCTTGACTAAGCAGGCTCTTTAGACCACTGAGTCCTTACCGACCCTTCATTTTTTCTTTTCCAATCCTTATTCTTTTTATTTCTCTCTCTTGTCTTATTGCTCTGGCAATGTTTAAAGAAATATATTGAATAGAAGTGGAGACTGTGAACATCCTTGTCTTATTCTTGATTTAATGTGAAGCTCTTCAGTTTTTGCCTATTTAGCATAATATTGTCTGTTGATTTCTCATAGGTAGCATTATGTATTCATGTATGTATGTATGTATGTATGTACGTATGTATTTTTAAATTGATACCAGGGATCAAACTCAGGACTTTATACTTGCCAGGCAGGTACTTAAGCTACCTCCCCAGCTCATAGATGACTTTTATCAGGTTGAGATACAGACCATCTATTCAAATTTTCTGTAGGATTTTTATCATGAGTTAGTGTTAGACTTTGTCAAAATCTTTTTATGTATCTATTAAGATGATCACATGGGTTTTATTCGTGGTTCTATTGATGTGGTGTATTACATTTATGGATCTGCATACGTTGAACCATCCCTGAATTCCTGGAATGAATCCCTCTTGGTCATGATGTATAACCTTGATGATTTGCTGCATTGTTTGCTGGTATTTAATTGAGGATTTTTTAACTATATTCTTTAGAGTTTGGCCTCTAGTTTTTGTTTTTTTTTAAGCTGGATCTTTCTCCAGTTTTGGAATCAGAGTAATACTTGCCTTCAAGAATGAGCTTGGGAGAACTGCCTCTCTTTCAATTTCATTGAAGACTGTGATAAAAGTTGGCTTTCAATATTCTCTAAGGGGCAGGGAGATTGCTCAGTAGAATAAGTGCTTGCCTGACAAGTGAAAGGGCCTGAGTTCAGTTCCAAAAAAAAAAAAAATCTAAATTTCTTGTAGAATTCTGCTGTGAATCCATCATGACTTGGGCTTTTTTTGGTTGGTAGGTTTTCTATTGCATTTTCAGCTTTGTTTCTAATTATTGGGTCATTCAGAATTTGTATATCTTCTTGAATCAACTTTGGCATTTCATATGTATCTAGGAAACTGTTCATTTCCTTTGTGTTTTCCATTCTGTGAGAGTAAAGATTTTGGAAGTACATATAATCTGAATTTCTCTAGAGTCTATAGTGGTTTCACCCTTTTCATTCCCCATTACATGAATTTCAGTTTTTTCTTTCCTTTTTTTCATTAGGTTGGTTAGGGGGTTATCAATTTTATTTATTCTTTCAAAGAACCAACCCTTTGATTCATTTATTCTTTGTATTATTTTCTTTGGTTCCAATGCATTAATTTCTGCTCTAATCTTTATAATTTCCTGTCTTTTTTAGGTTTTGGGCTTGACTTGCTCTTCTTTATCTAGGAGCTTGAGGCATAGCATAAGATTGTTTATTTGGGCTTGTTCTGTTTTCCTAATGTAGAGAATTTACTGCTACAAATTTTCCTCTTAAGATAGCTTTCATTGCATCCCACAGGTTTCAGTAAGTTGTATCTACATTTTCATTTAGTTGTAAATGTTTTGTAATTTCTTCTTTAATTTCATCTGTGAGCCACTTGTTCTTTAAGAGGTTGTTGTTTAACTTCCATGTGCTTATGGTGCTTTTGTAATTTCTTTTGTCAATAATTTGTAGTTTTATTGCACTATAATCAGATAGTATGCATGGGATAATTTCAGTTGCTTTGCATTTACTTAAGAATGCTCTTTGTGCTAGTATGTGGTCTATTTTCTACAATGTCCCATGTGCAGTGGAGAAGAGTATGTATTCTGTTGCTTCTGGGTGAAGCACCATATAAAGGTCTACCAAGTCAATTTCTTCACAAGTTTGGTTTAGTTCTGTTATTTCTTAGCTAATTTTTTGCCTCATTGATCTCTCTGTAAGAGTAGTGAGTTAAATTCCACCATTATTATTGTATTATTGCACACTCTATTTCTCATGTTGCTAAAATTTGTCTTAAATAGGATGGGGCTCCTACATTGGGTACATATATATTTATAATTGTTATCTCTTCCTCTTGCAGTTTTCTTTTAACAAGTATGTAGTGACCTTCTTTATCTCTTTGGATGAATTTTGGTTTGAAGTTGATATTATCAGCAAAGATAGCTACCCTGCTTTTCTCTGATTTCCTGTGGAATGGAAGATTTTTTTTCCGTCCTTTGACTTTTTAGTCTGTGAATTTCCTTTTGAGTTAGATGTGTTTTTTGTATGCATCATATTGTTGGATTTTGTTTCTTAATCCACTCTGCTAGTCTATTTCTTTTGATTGGTGAATTGAGGCCATTTACATTGATGGTTATAACTTATATGTATTAGCTTATTTTTGTCATGTTACTTTCCTGCTGTAGGTTCTATAATTTTTTTCTTTTTTTAATTACTTGGTCTGTTTGGTGATTCCTTCCTGTTGTTCTTGAAGCTGTGATCACTTCTGTTTCCTTCCAGAATAGCTGTCAGTACTCTGTGTAGGGTTGGTTTGGTGGTCATGAATTTCTTCAATTGTTCTTTGTCATGGAGGATCTTATTTTACCATTGAATTTGCTAGATAGCTTTTCAAAGTAAATCAATCTGGGTTGGAAATTATTTTCTTTCAGGACCTGAAATACTTTACTCCCAGCTCTTTTTTATTTGATGGTTTATGTGAAGAAATCTGCCATGATTCTGATGGGCTTTCCATTGTAAGTGACCTGTTTCTTCTCTCCAGCAACTTTATATATTCTATTCTTTTTAATGTATTTAGTACAAGATTTACAGGGTCTATGAAGATCAAACTCATAGTGATTCTCCTGTTTTCATCCTCCTAAGTGCTGGAATTATAGGCATGTACCACCATGCACCCTTTGAGTCACTGTCTCAGTGCACTCTCAGGGCCTGGCCAGCATGGTTTGTGGTGCAGGGGATCGAACAACAGCTCCTGTACTCTGCCTAAGCAGGAGCTTTAATCTGCTGAACTATCTGGCAGGCCCTTATATATATTCTATTCTACTGCTGAATTTCTGAGATTTTGATTATTATATGTAGGTGTAGATCTATTATGATTATGGCTGTGTGGAGTTTTGTATGCCTCACTCATTGATATGTCAGGCTTTTTCCTCAAGTTTGGAAAATTCTCTGCTAGTACTTCTGCATAGTCTTTTCACACCATGTGTGCTGTCTCCCACTGCTTCATTGACACCTATTATTTTTCTTTACATTGTCTTATAGCTATTAAATTGTTGTTTCCTGGATCCTTGTTAGTTTTAAGAGATCTTTTTTTTTTTTTTTTCATTATCTTCAAGGTCAGAAAGTCTATCTTCAGTTTCATTCAAGCAGTTTTGCCAGCTTTCAATGGAGTTCTTATTTTCTTAGATAGTTGTTTGAATGTTCCATGCATTCTAGTTCTTTCCTGTAATGTTCATTCAGTGTTTCCATCATTTTTCTTTTCTATTCTATTTTTCTATGTCTTCTTCAGCTGTGCTGAGCAATTCTCTCATGATTACTGTCTTTTATTTTTGGACCCAAGAGATTATTTCTGATCTTATTTCTTCTATAGCCTGATGTACTTGTTTCTTTACTTCAGTTGCAATTATTGCATAGATTTCAGGTGTGTGATTTCCAAGTTCTTCTATGTCATTGTCTCCTGGATTTGTTCTGGGTGGGTTAGAGAATTAAGATTGCCTTTTGCTCCTGCACTTTGACATTTTTGAAACTCCCAGAAATCACCCAGACAGAGTCCTATAGGCTGCCCAAAGTCCTTAAATGGCTCCAGGTGAACTCTGTGCCTGCACACACTGGGTCCACAAATCGCAGTTCTCCTGCATCCCACAGACAACTCAGAGTCCATCTAAGTTCTTAAAAGTTTTGATGGGCACCAGCAGAAGCACCACACCTGTACATTGTGGGCTAAGGAAAGTCAGAGATTACAAGAGTCCTGAAGCTTCCTAGAATCCACCAAAGTTCTTAAATGGCACCAGGAGAGCTCCACACTTGCACACTGGGCTCACAGATCCCAGCTCCCCTCCTTCAATGATTTTGTATTTTCATTTACTTAGTTGTTATTCAGTAAGTATATAATGAGCCGCTGCTATGTTCCAGGTATTATGTTAACCCTAGATATAAGACAGAAAAGCAAAATTAAACAATAAAAACGAAAATACAATTTCCTTCAGCCAAGAAAATAAAGCCACTAAAATAGTCACTCTTCATCTTCCCTTTTATAGCCCTTATAATTTTGTTACATTTTCCCCACAGCAATGATTTTAATCTACGAGGCTAGAAAAACAATATGCTATACCCCGGCTTCCTCAATAACAGTATAAATGATCTGCTTTTCTAAATATCAGGTTTTGTTATGTAATAATGAGAAATGATTGGCCTACAAAAATGGGCATGCCTATGTGAAGGACATTCAGTCAAGGGCTAGCATTGCTCCTAACCTAGATCATGTCACCTTTCTTCCCTGCATGTTCCACAGCATATGCTATCCTAGTCTGTCTTGGAACTGTCTTCCGGCCCACTTGGTCCCTGAAGCTGTCAGGGGTCAGGGCAGCGGTGCCTTTTATAAGTGGTCTAAAAGCTTTTGGCTTGCATCTCAAACACTGAATCTTTCTGCTAGATGGCAAGTACATAACCCAAGTGCTCTGGAGCGGAGCTTATTTTAAAAGTTTTGGAACAACTGAAACTTCGTTAATTGTAGGCCGAACAAAAACTGGTTGGTCCCTTGAAGTCCTTCTTCATGCACCATGGTATATCAGGGTCTCTTTGGTTCTAGAAGAGCACCTCATGTGGACTCACTATAACACAAAGCAGAAAATGCCTAGTATCTATTTCCATACCCATTCTCATGCTGAAGAAATAACAACTGGTTGAAATCAAGCTGAACCTGAAAACTTTCCTGGGGTTCATTGTTATTTGAGGTTGCAAAATTGACAAGTGCCACTTTTGTAGAACTGGCAAAGGGGAGTGATGCAAGTGTACTAAACGGCACTTACTTATTTGGACATGAATGGAGGGCTGGGTTGGTCATATCCCCTGACAGCTTGGCAGGAGTTAGGTCCAGTGAAGAATATGAAGGATTTTATTCCCTCTTGAGGTGAGAATATTTTATTTTATGTACTCAGACTACCACCACCTCTCTTGATTTTCTTTAGGGAACATCCTTTTCTGTGGGGGCCACTAATTTACTATACCATAATCCCAACACACAGTAGGACACATGACCACTAGGAGCCTTCCTCTGGGTTGAAGAAGCTTCCCCTAGGTTGTCTCAGGAGATATTTCCTCTGTCTCTCTCTGGCCACTAGACCATAACAACAAAAGACCTTAAGTTCTTAAAGTTCCACAGGGCTGATCAGCTGGAAAAGGTATGGCTAGAAAGTAGAGAGAAGCAGAAACGGAACAACAGTGGGGTCCTAATGTGCCAGTTCCTCAACCAGATTACTCAGAGGGCAACACCTCTGCTCCACTTGTACTTGTCTCTACTGTGTATTCTTCATTTATATTCTTTCCAGCTGGATTTCTGACACTTCTGAGATGGGTCCTGGCCAATTCTCCTCCTACTCTGAAGGTCATATAAATAGCAAGCAAATTCAGGTAGAAGTCAAAAGAATTAGAGAGCCAGATCCCTAGACTCAAGGAAGCCCACCTGCAGCCAGTTAATTTCCATGAGTTCTGTCAGATTTATGATACCAAATGTATGGGAGCAATTGATTAGAATCTAACATTCTTTTTGTGCAGAGTGGCCATGTCAGTCATAGTGTATGTGCTGCCTGTTGGGAGGGAGAAGATGAGGGATGAGGAAAGAGGAAGCAAGGCACCATGAAGGGCCTGCCAAAAGCCAGTTCTCTACATGCCACACAACTAACAAAATGAACAGTGGTTATGCCCATCTGCTTTTGTTTGTATCCTTAAGTTTCTTCCCTTCTCCCCAGGTGTAGTCTCTAAAGCATTAACATCTATCCAAAGGTAGAAAACAGATTAAACCGATGCCATTCTATACTTCCATGGAAAGTTCTTTGGAAACTTCAACCTACATAAGTTCAAAGCCATGTTAATTCAATAAACTAGTGTGAATGCGATGAAAAATGGAAGAGTGTAAAGCCAAGGAAACAAACTGAAGATGAATCAATTTATTCACCAGAAGGAGAGGAACTAGAAAATACAGAGGAGAAAGGCAGATTAAAACAATAAAACAAAGTATGCCCGGACTAAGGAAAAGATTTTGGTCTCCCTTGTGTATGCAATCAAACACATGGGAGAGAAAATCATTCAAAGATTGCTAGAAGAGCCATCCCGCCCGCCCCCGCCCAGCCCCTGAGACCGGCCAGAGACAGCGCCGCCCAATCCGCCGTCCTACTCCATCCCGCTCGACCCCGCCCAGCCCCTGAGACCGGCCAGAGACAGCGCGGCCGACTCCGCCATCTTGCTCCATCCCGCCTATCACGGCCCAGCCCCTGGGACCGGCCAGAGACAGCGCGGAGGACTCCACCATCCTGCTCCATCCCGTCCACGCCTGCCCAGCCCCAGAGACCAACCTGAGACAGTGGCTGACTCCAGCGGCCTCCTGGATCCCGCGCCAAGCTCTCCCAGCGAGAGCGAATTTACAGGACTCACCAGGCTTCCCAGATCAGTGAGAGGGTGGTGAGTCTGAGGGAGAGCCTTTGGCTTCTTCCCACATGCGCTATGCGGATCCCTGTCCCCAACCCCTCCAAGCCAGTGACTGGCCTGAAACCTCAGGACCCACTCACCAACACCTCCCCGGAACCCCTGACCTAAAGCCCACTGATTGAGTGGGAATTTCCCCGATTCTCTGGGCATCAAAGGTCAGTGAGTGTAGAACCTCAGGCCCGTCGTGCCTGAGATACATTTCCCAGGGATTAAGCTACCCATCACCTCCCGTGGCCCAGTGACAGCTCCAGGCACACTGTGCCAGAGAAACACTTCCAGGTGATTACTGGTCCCACCCCACAGCCCCAGACCCAGTGCAGGTCGACCTGGAGTGAGAACTCCTAGCCTGCCACACCGGAGGGACATTTCGCAGCAATCCACGGTCCCACGCTATGGACCGAAATCCTGCACAGCCTGGCCTATAAGTGAGGGCTCCAGGCCCGCTGCACCAGAAGGACCTTTCGTAGCCTTCCTGATTTACGGCCTGTAGACCTGGACCCAGCACAAGCTGGCCGGCTCAGTACAGCCAACTCAGTAAATAAGATCATCCACTATCCTTTTGTGAGCCCAGAAAACCCACCAAAGCCCAGGCCCACCCACCTGGGGAACGCCCTGCCTGACACAGGAGGGCTGACCCTGGGAACCAACATAGC
>PVKA01047820.1:0-14118 GCA_004027165.1 Ctenomys sociabilis
CACTGTCTCAGGGTGGTCTCTGGGGCTGGGCAGGCGTGGGCGGGATGGAGCAAGATGGCGAAGTCGGCCGCGCTGTCTCTGGCTGGTCTCAGGAGCTGGGCGGGGGTGGGCGGGATGGAGCAAGATGGCGGAGTTGGCCGCGCTGTCTCTGGCAGGTCTCAGGTGCTCGGTGGGGGCGGGAGGGATGGAGCAGGGTGGCGGAGTCGGCCGCGCTGTCTCTGGCAGGTCTCAGGTGCTGGGCAGGTGCGGGAGGGATGGAGCAATATCGACATTAAGTTTTTCATGTTCCTTAAGATTTGTCTTAAATACTTGGGTGCTCCTGTGTTTGGTCCATACATATTTATGAGTGTTACTTCTTGCTCTTGAATTTTTCGCTGACCAATATATAGTGGCCTTCTTTTTGTCATTTGATCATTCTTGGTTTGAAGTTGAGAGTGTCTGAGAACAGAATTGCTACTCCTGCTTTTTTCTGAGGTGCTGGGACATGTAGTATTGTTTTCCATCCTTTGACTTTGAGCCTATGAATGTCCTTTTGAGTTAAGTGTGTTTCTTGTATACAGCATATTGTTGGATTTTGTTTCCTAATCCAGTGTGCCAGTGTATTTCTCTTAATTGGAGAATTGAGTCCATTTACATCGATGGTTATAATTGAAATGTGCTGACTCATGTTTGTCATGATACTTACCTGATGTTGTTTACTCCTTTGTAACCTGTGTTTAATTGACTGTCCTGGTTAGTGGGTTCCTTCCATTCTCATTCATGGAGTTCTGGTCATTGTGTCTCTCTCTAGAACCTCTTTCAGCAGCCTGTGAAGGAATGGCTTGGTCAGCACGAAATTCTGTAGTTGTGGAAGTATTTCACTTCTCCATCAAACTTGAAAAAGAGTTTTTCAGGGTATAATCGTCTGGGCTGTAATTTGTTTTTGTGTAGGACTTGAAGAACTCTGCTCCATGCTCTCCTTGCCTTCATTGTTTGTGTAGAGAAGTCAGCTGTAATTCTGATGTGTTTTCCTTTGAATGTGAGCTCCTTCTTCTCTCTAGCAGCTTTCAGTATATTATTTTTGTGTTGCATTTCTGGGATCTTAACTGTTATATGTCTTGGTGTGTTTCTACTTGGGTTGAGGTTATTTGGTGTTCTGTATGCTTCAGTGACCTGAATGTTGGATTGTTTCCTCTTATTTGCGAGGTTTTCTGCAATTATTTCTCTCCAAATTCTTTTTATGTCATTTGTATTGACTCCTTCATTCTCGTTGATACCAATTAATCTCACATTGTTCATCCTGGCATCATCTTGTAGGTGATGGATTATTTTTTCCTGCATTCTCGTCATTTTTAAGTGATTCTTTCTCATCTCTTCACTAGCTGCTCCGGCATCTTCAAGATCTGAAACTCTGTCTTCGCTTTCACTCAGACGGTTTTGTAGACTCGTAATTGATATTTTTAGTTCTTCCAAATCTCTTTGACTGTGTTTCATGTGTTGTATTTCTTTTCTGTATTGCTCATTCATGGAATCCAACATATTTCTGATCTCCTCAATTTTTTTATCCATGTCTTCTTTAGAGGTAGTTATTAATTCTTTTTCTGCTGTGTTTCTTTCAAGTTGGATTTCCTCTGTATATTTCTGGACTTGTTTCGGTATTTCAGATCGTATGACTTCAGAAAGTTCTTTTTTGATTTCAGAACTTATTTCTGCTTTGAGTTCCTCATGATCTTTCTGAGGTTCTTTCTTTGCTTCAGATGCTGTTAATTCATATATATCAGCTGGAATAGTGCTCTCTGCACTTGTTCTGGGTGAGCATTGTTTTTCTACCCAATGTTTCTGGAATTCATTCTTCATTTCAGATACTATGTATTCAAATGTTTCTTTTATAATTTTGTTAATTACTTCTCATTTTATTTCCTCTATAGCTTTCTGCTGTTGTTCCTTTGCTGCTGTATCTGTTAGTTCATTCATTGCAGCTGAGCTAGTGTCCTCTGCCCTTCCTGATGGACTCGAGGTCTGGGATTGCATTTTTCCCCTTCTCTTTGTCATTTTGTATAGCACTGACCTTTGACCTTTGGTGTAGAACTTTGGTGTAGCTATAACCTTAGCTTGTTATGAGATTCGGGTGCCAGTCTATTAAGTTTGAGATTCTCCAGATATGCCTATCCTGGATCTAGCTGTTGTGTTCAGTTCCTTTTTTGCTGCACTCCTTTGGTTCCCCTCTGTTGGTTCCTGGGGTCAGCCGTCCTGTGTCAGGCAGGTCATTCCTCAGGTGGGTAAGCCTGGGCTTTGGTGGGTCTTCTGGGGTCACAAAAGGATAGTGGATGATCTTGTTCACTGAATAGGCTGTACTGCATTGGCCAGCCTGTGCTGGGTCTAGGTCTACAGGCCTTAACCCGAGAAGGCTGAGAAAGGTCCTTCTGGTGCAGCGGGCCTGGAGCCATCACTCACAGGCCAAGTTGTGCTGGGTTTTGGTCCGTGGCGTGCGACAGAGGATTGCTGAGAAATGTCCCTCCAGCGTGGCAGGCTTGGAGTTCTCACTCCAGGCCGACCTGCACTGGGTCTTGGGCTGTGGTGTGGGAACGGTAATCACCTGGAAATGTTTCTCTGGCACAGTGTGCCTGGAGCTCTCACCGGGCCATGGGGGGTGGGGGGGCAGGGAATTCCTGGGAAATGTTTCTCAGTCATGCTGGGCCTGGAGTTCTACACTGGCTGAACTTTGCTGCCCAGACAGTCGGGGAAATTCCCACTGGCTCAGCGAGCTTTAAGGCAGGGGATCCGGGGAGGTGCTGGTGAGTGGGTCCTAAGGTTTCAGGCCAGTCACTGACTTGAAGGGCATGGGGGCAGGGATCGGGTAGTGCGTGTGGCAAGAAGCTAAAGGCTCTCCCTCAGACTCACCACACTCACTGATCTGGGAAGCCTGGTGAGTAGTGCAAATTCCCACTCGCTGGGAGAGCTTGGGGCAGGATCCAGGAGGCTGCTGGAGTCAGCTGCTGTCTCAGGCCAGGGCTCGCGCTGTCTCGGGAGGTCTCTGGGGCTGGGCAGGCCCAGGCGGGATGGAGGAGGAAGGCGGAGACGGCCGCAGCACAGTCTCTGGCTGGTCTCTGGGGCTGGGCGGGCGCGGGCGGGATGGAGACCTATGTGGATTTGATTACATAAACTAATAAAATATTCCCTTAAAAAAGACTTTATCAGTAAATGAATGGGTGAAGGGTATTCCTGGCAGATAAAGGTACGAACAACTGGGCAGGAGAGACAGAAGCCCATTTAGGGGGCCACAAGTACTTCAGCATTGAGCTAGCTAGACATGGGGCTGTGAAGAAATATAAGACATAGTGTTCTGCAAGAATCAGCTCAAGTTTTATTCTAAAATATAGCTCTCTCTTAGATTTACCCTTTATTCACATGATACTATTGGCCTAAGAGAGGAAAGATGGAGAGGTTGAGAAATGCAGGGAGAATACTCCCAATGTGAAATGAGAGGGACAGTGCCAAGGGACACAGATATTAGGGAGATAGAAAAGTGAAAAGACCAGTTCTTGGAAGAGCAAGGAGATCAAAGTTCTACCAATGAGATAGGAAATTAACGAAGAAGGGCAGGTGGGGGTGGTTCCATAGAGAGGGAGGATAGCTGGCAAGCACAGGATGTGGGGGTGAATAGTTCAACTTAATGTGTTGCTCAGGAATTTTGAGGGACAGATATAGAGGGAGGGGGGGATTTCCAAGTTGGTCATGTAGAACTGAAGCCAAGTGCTCTGAGGAGGAGTCTCATCAGAGAGAGATCCTTCTGAAGCTTTGTGAGAAGATAAACAATGTGTTCAGGAAAATGAGAGGATTGTACAGGAACCACCCAACTTTAGAGGTAAATGGGCGGAGAAAGCAAGGAAAAGTAGGACAAAGGAGTCATGTAGTCATCAGCCAGAGCAGGGCAAGAAAAAGAGCATTACTTTCCACTGCATACTCAACAAGGGGAGACATGAAAACAGGGGTAGATGTTCCAAGAAAGGGGAAGTCCATGGTGTCAGATGAATTGTCCAGAAAAATGTGAAGAAGACATACACTGAACCTCCCACCCCCCAGAGCCCCCTCACATCCTTGCATGCCATACTGGCCCTGCTCCCGGGGTCACCTAGACAGAGATTAAGACTGGGCATGTGGGGTGTGCCTATAATTCCAGCACTTTGGGAGTCTGAACACAGAAGAATCACTATAAGTCTGATCTACATAGTGAGACTCTGAAGACTCTGAATCCCCTGTACTAAATGCACTTAAAAAAAAGAAGCCTCCCATCCTCACATTCTCAAAGAGAAGGAAAAAGTTCAGATGAAGCCTCAGATGAAAGATTCAGCTTTTGCTGGGATGGAAAGTAGCTAGTCTCCCTGAAAAGAGGAGGAGTCAGGATTCTTCAGAGGAAAAGAACCCATTGGCTATATGGAGATATGCAGAGAGGGTTTATGAGGAAGACTCACATGACTGTAGAGGCTATGAGGTTCTGTGGTCTGCTGTCTTTAGGCTGGTAGCCCAGGAAAGCCAGTAGTGGACCCCAGTCCAAGCCTGACCTGGTAAGAAATGAGGGTGTATGTCATAAACCCTTTGGGGCTTATGGGTACGTGGTGGGTAAATCCCAGGTTAAGGCAAAAGGCTGGAGAACTAGGAGCACTGGTGCTCAAGGGAAGGGGAAGATGACTGTTCTAGTTCAAGTAGAAAGAACAAAACTGCCCGCCCTTTTCTCTTTTCAGGCCCAACAGATTGATGGGTGCCTTCCCACTTTCACAGGGGCACAACTTTACTCTATGTACTGATTTGGATTCTAAGCTGTCTGTGAGCATTTCACAGGTATCCAGAAATAATGTTTGACCAGCTGTCTAGGAATCAAAGAGTCTAGAGAAACTGATGAAATACTAATAACTATATGAGGCTTTAATATATAGAGGAGTAATAACTGTAAGGGGAGTTGGTTGGGAAAGCCCCTGTTCTGACTCTTATTCTAGTTTTTCTTGCTTGGGCTTCTCAGGGATCAGGAGCTATCATTTGTGTGACACATGCTCTGATGCGTGCCTTCTTGTTTATGCCTGTCAGCTCCCTGGTGGAAGACACCACATGTGAGTTCCTCACCACTGGCTCTGCAGTGAGAAATGCACTGCCTCGACCTTAGTAGGTGCTCATTAGCTGTTCATTGAAGGAGCAGGTGAATGTTTATTTACCTTGATGTGTTGTGCAGTTATCTAGGGTGCTCAAAAATATGAGAAGCAAGGGAAGCCAGACACTTTCTATAGGGCCATGCCACACCCAGCGGCCAATATGCAGCTACACAGTCATGTCCCATCACTGCCTGTCAGCTGATAGGGACAAGTATTACTTGGACAGCTTTCTGGACAAGGAAAGGAAGGTTGGCATGGGAATATGAAGGAAGCAAGGATAAATCTGCAACCCAGAGAAGTGCACAAGTAGGCCTTCCACTTTATATTCAACTGAACAGTCCAGCTGGCTTGACAATTGTACAAGTGGCAGAAAGAAGGTGATTCATGAAATCCAGTGTCTCTGTTCCCTTTTTTGGGCTAGTGTGTGTCTCTTCAGGGGTTATCTGAAATTGTTCACTTATTTCTACCTATTAGAATATAAGCTCCAGAAGGGCAGGGACTTTTGTTTGTATCATTATCTCACATATGTGTACCTGGTCCCTACATCATTATCTTCAAAATGTACCTATTGGATGAGTGGCAAGCGGGTTGTCACCCCAGCTCACTGTGTGTTTCCTGCTCTCAGCTCCTGCAACCCTTCCCTTTCCAGTGTAGAACATAGTCACCTATGGTACTGGGTATGTACACCATTAGATTCTCAGTTTTGAAAGGAAGAGATTTCATCAGTTTCCTTCTTGACTTGGCCTACATAGTCCTAAATGCATAAAAAACGACTAAAAAAGTAGAATTCATTTATTTGAAAAATGTTGGGTGAGGATTTCTAGTCCCTTTGGCAGGCCCTGTGGGTATCACGTACAACAAGACCAACTCCTATCCCAAACAGTGTATGGCCCAGGGAGGAGGTTGATTTAACTGGACCATGATCACACTGGTGATGATTTGTACAAAGAGCAGCAGCATGAAACTTAGAGAAAAAGGCAGTCAGTTGGAGAGTGGGCATGCAGCGTGGCTGGGTGCAAGCCAGGGAAGGCATTCCTAGGCTAGGCAGGTGTAGGTGAGTAGAGAAAAGCATAAGGGTGTGGGGTGTGTGTGTGGGATATTAGGCAGAGAGCGTGAGTAAGTGTGAGAAGATGCGGGTGTGTACAAGGCTGCCCATACCACGACGCAGCAAGTAAACCCACAACTGATTAAAATCAGAGTCTGGCACTCAGGCTTTCTGCTCCTGCCTAGAGGGATTCCAGCCTCTGGTACAGTCCAAGTAAATTAGATCTCTACACTGAGGCCTGAGCTCAGCTTTCTGAGTTCTTTGCAATTAATTACTACTGTGGTCCTTCCAATCTCATCTTTCTCCACTCTGAATCCTTCATTTTGTGTCTGATGCCGATCTATATGATTACCTATGTGATTATCTGATTAATACTGACTTGGTTTCATGGCATGAGATGTATTTCCAAATGATGAAGCTTGTTTGCTTTGAGACAAAAAGGGTTGGACAAGAAATGGACTATAGTGTCTGCTGAAGGAAAAAGGAAGTAAACATTTGGGGATAAACAGAGATATTTTAAGCCCTAAACTGTGATCTATTAGGGACATTTATATCCAAAGAGCCTGTAGAATATAGCAAGAAGAACATGTCTGGGCTGCAAATACTGAACACTTCAAGGAAAATATTCCTCTTTTAAAATTACCCAATTTAAAGGAAAAAGAATTGAAACTAAATCCCACCCTTACATGTGCTGAAAGCCACGTGGCCAACATATGCAATTTATGAGTGAAATTCTCTTTGGGTTCTTGAGCTGGAATCATCACCTTCCTCAGTGAGAGGAGACAAGAGAAGTGTCACTTTCTCAGAGCATTTTCCCCCTAGGAGTGGGGCTCCTGTGGAAGTGGGAGCTCACTCTGATTTTACTGTGAGGAAAGAATGAAGAGAAAGTGTCACCATGTAGATTCAATAGGCGAAGCCACCACAAGCTCTGTCTTCAAACTGACAAGTACAGGGTTTTTGTTTTTGCTGTTGCTTTTCTAGCTTGGTTCAAGCTATTTGTTTCTTTTCCACAGTGCTGTCTACACTAGTGAAATGGATACCCTGTAATTCTTGCCAAGGACCAAAATAACAGTAAGTAAAATGAATCAGCCAAACAGGAAGGAAGCAACCTCTGTGTCTATTAGTAGATGAACAGGTAAATAAAATGTGGTATTTATGTATACAATGGAATATTACTCTGCCACAAAGAAGGATAAACTTGAGTCATTTGTAAGAAAATGAATGAACTTTGAGGCCATACGTGAAAGTAAATTAGGTACACAAGCTCATATGTAACATGGTTTCTCTTATATGAGAAACCCAAAATACAAATAAAGAACAAAATATAAGATAGATAATAGGAAAGAGCAAGATAGATCTTTTGCAGATGGGAAGGGAGACCCAGAGATGGAGAAAGAGTAGAGGCAGTGAGGTGCAGAGTTGAGATGTGTTATGAACTTCCCACAAGAAATGTGATTGCTACATACTGCAAATATGTACTAAACAGGAAAATAAAAATTGAGAAAAGATAAATTCAGCATGTGAAAAAGTCTCCAATTATGTGACAACAAAACAGGCTAGTGGCATGTAGACAGAAGTAATTAGAACTAAAAGGCTTTGTGAAACTTCTTCTGTGACCTAAGAGACAAATAGTTTTTGAAATCTTGCATTGGCATCTGGAGCTTTCTGATTGGTACCCCGAGGGGAAGTCAAGTCCATAGTTTAGATGTGTCTAAGCAAATGCTGATGCCCAGCTTGACTACGAAGTGCTGGATGGCAGCAGCCTCTGATGCTCTACCCCAAGGACAAGGTGCAGATGCCGCAAGTGTGCAGGAAGAGTGCTTGGAGAGCCAAACTAGGCATAGACATCCATGAAGACCATGGAGCGATGGTGCATTTAAAAAAATAATTTTCTAAGGGCCTGCAGTGCTGGCCCCACCCCTTGGGCACCCTGAGTCGGCAATTGAGACTGGGTGTGGTGGCATGTGCCTATAATCCCAGCTCTTGGGAGGCTGAAAATAGATGGATCACTGAGTCCAGTTTAGTAGTGAGGCCCTGAACACCCTGTAGACCCTTCCCTAAAAAATGCACAAGAACTTAATAATAATAATTTTCCACCTGAAAACGCTGGGAGTTTGTGCTTTTTTGGAGGTACTAAGGATCAAACCAAGCTCCTCCTCCATGCTTGGTGAGAATTCAGCCACTGACTTACATTCCACCTCCAGTTCATGATATATAGAAGAGTGAAGATGATACAGACATTTTAGTGGACCAGGAGCCAGGGAGGGGGAGGTGAGATCTCTGGGGCCTGGGATACTACATTCATATTTGAAATATAATATGAGCCACATGTATCATTTAGAGTCTTCTAGTGGCCAAGTATAAAAAAAGGCAACAAAAAAGTAGAATTAATTTTAATGTGTTCAATAGCACATAGAAAAAAAATTACAATTTCAACCTGGCCTCAATGTAAGTTATTAGTGAATATTTTTTTCCTCATGCTAACTACAGAGTGTATTTCAATATTACAGGACAGTACAATTTGGAGGAGCTGGATTTCAAGGACTCCACAGCCATGTGTAGTAATCATATTGGACAGCACAGGTGTAGAAGGCAACCTGGGCTGGGAGAGGTGCTGCAGTGGAGAGTTAGCGGAAGTAGAAGTGGCTGGGAACACATTGAGTGGGAGAGTCAGGAGGAGGGAAGGCAGCAGGGGGTGCTTTGTGTGGCTGCTGGCATATCCTTGGCCCAGTGGCTGGAGCTGTGCTTCTCAGGCAGGGTTAGCTGAGGCTGGGCCATGTGGATTCTCAGGGCCTCAGTGTAGGTGGGTTTCCTTCAGGTAGAAGATATGGAATTCTTTTGGCACATTTGACGTAAATTAATCCAACATTGAGCCTCTTAGTTGAATGAGGAACTAACAGGACACCTATGCTTATCATTCATTTTTAAAGACTAAATTACCACATTTCAGAAGAACATGAGCAACTTCCCAGCATTAGTGTCAGTATTCTTGTCCAAACCATGTCCTTCCAAGTCTGTGTTCAGTGCCATGAAGATCACAGTAACACTGTGACAAATAGGGTGGACAGTGATGAGCTTGGTTTCACTTTATCCAAAAGTCACCCAGTTGGTCTAGGATGCTCATCAGTATTCTATAACCTTAAACCCAATAGGGAGAATTTAATTGAGTGAATCTAAGCTCAATTAAGAGACATCTTTATAAAGAAATTACTCATGACACCAAATTGAGGGTTGTGGAGAAAGCCATAAGAAAACCACTTCCTTCGTTATAGACTGAAGGTGAATATGTTCTTGCCTCCTTGCCAGCTGGAGAAATTTACAGCAGTGGTGGGCTCAGCCACCAAGGGCCAATTCAGTGTCTGTTTCTCTTCCATAAAGCAAATTAGAGCTTTGACATGTTAGGAGTCTGTCTTCATTTTCCTATCATACCCTTTTAGATGTTGTCTGGAAGATTTGCAGCCTGAGAGCTAAGCAGTCACAAATGTCTGGATCTTCCTGTCATCCGTGGTCACCTCCACTCCTATAATGTGAAGACTCTGGCCTCAGAGTTAGCATCCAAGTAGATCTAAATGTACCCTAGGGCCTGCACCTCATCCATTGTGGTCCTGCTTTATTTCACTGTCATTCTTTTGTCCAAATTCCATGGATTTCTTCAGTGTGTTCATTTTGGTTGGAAGTAATACCTGCATCTTCATTTATAACAATGGTTCTACCTTGAAACTCACCTAGGATTTCTTGTGAGTGTTAAAGTTGTATTGCTCTTTCTTGGATCTGTCCGAAGTTTCTGCAATCACTAGGCAGAGCTGTTACAGTCTTCTGCATGTAGCTCTCCAGTTGTTCCCGGGATGGGTGCTCTTCCCTTAGCTCTGAATGCATGGCCTCCCACAGCTCCTAAACTAGGGATCCCTCAGTGAATGGGTCAGGAAGAGTCTCCATCAGGTTTGACATTGCTTCTTCCTAATCTCTGGATGTGTTTCCTTCTTCCTCTCATGTCCATCTACCTGTAAAAGCCCAAGGTAGATTTTCTCCTCCTCCTGCTTGAATAGCCCAGCTTCTTTTAGTTTTCTTGTTCTCTCTATACCCTGTCAATTGATAGAAACATAGGAGGTTATTTGGACAGTCATTCCAGTTCCTTCCTGAATTTCTGAGCAAAACTGCTTCCAAAGGCACTGTTCCAGGCTCTTTAAATGCCTTTACATCTTTTGGGTGTATAATAATTTATATCCTTTTAGAGGATCATAATCAGAGTGTCATCATTTTTAGGTGTCATGGTTGTATCTGGTTGTCTCTCGAAAGCCCCATGCAGTCATGGGGCAGGGATTTCTAGAGTTTGAGATTAATTCATGATCCACTGGGATTACGGGTTTTAGTACTGCTGGGATTATGTGTGTGAGTACAAATCTCTCCCAGCCTGGGGGAGATGGCCTGAATGAAACTTAATAGAGACAGATTTCCTCTCTGTTGTCATTGTTGCTGCTGCTGCTCCATTTGCTTTCTTTTTTTCCCATTTGCTTTCTTGCTCTTTGCTGCAGCCACAAAAGGTTGCTCTTTGTCATGTTCCAGTCTGTATTGGACCCAGCTGAGTATGGACTGAAACTTCCAGTACCTGTGAGATAAATAAACCTTCTCTTCCCTCATTTTGGGTGTTGGGTATATGTTGGTGTAGGATGGGTAACTGAGAGAAGTGACTGAGACATTAGGGACCCTGAAATGTAAAGTGAAGGCTATATGTATGCATTTAGCAAACTCAGAGTGAACTGGAGGCTTAGTGGTTGGGGCCATCGGAGTCTGTGCGTTAGTCACCTATTTTCACATGTCCCTTCCTTGTCCTGCAGTGCAGTTCTAAACAACATGGGAAGGGTCAGAATGTTGAGAAGGTGATCCAGCGAAGCCTACCACTGGTGTCGCAAAATAAACATTGGTTCTCTGCAGCCAGGAAAAGCTCAGCTAACTGCCTTTGTTGTTTGAACATCCAGCCTATGGAAATGTCTAAGAAACAGTCCAAGTAGAAAACCATTACTGCATATCTCAATGTCTAAAAAGTCTGCATACTGCAGCTCTGCCAATTTTAGAATTAGCTTTTACTGGTTGTATTTTCTCTCAAATTCTCTTTGAGGAATGCTCTTTGTGGCTCAGATTCCACCTTAAGAGCTCCTGAAAGGCCCAGTCAATGTCAACCTTAGCAGCTTCACAGTCATCATTAATATGGGAGACAATTCTAAGATGAAGTCCTCAAACTCTAGCCCTCTGGTACACACATCCTGGAAAAACCTCTCCTGTAAAGAATGAAAGAGACCTGTGGATATGGTAGGTTAGACTTAGAGAATGGGTTGGACTCTGAGCTAACCAAAGGAAAGTTTATTGTTTTGTTTTGATAAAGGGAAAGCCTTAAAAAAAGAGATTCTCTTACTACCCTTGTCAAGCTGTTCAATGCCCAGGGAGGGGGTGACATCTAGGTGCAAGGAACCAGATACTGTTAACAACCACATGAGCTTGGAAGGACACCCAAGCCCTGATGGGACCATAGCCTTGGTTGACATTGTGGCTGCGGCTCTGTCAGGTCCTGAGCAGAGCGCTTAGCTGAAACTCCTGATCTACAGAAAAGTGAGATGATAAACACTTGCTGTTTTAAATTTCCAAGGTTGTGTTAATTTTTTATGCAGCTATAAAAATCTATTACACATTCATGAAGCAGTCCCTTAGCTACAATAAAGACTACTGTTAATCTACAATTTGAAAAACTTGCATGTCCTATACTTACTTGAGCAAAAATACAAAGCCCCTGTGGTCTGCATGCTTGTTGTTCTGCCCACCCCCATTCTTGTGGCTGAAATCTTATCTTCACATGTGACGATATTAGGAGGTGGTGTCTTTGGGGAGTGATCAGGCCTGGGGGCCAAATCAGATTAGTGGCTTTATAAGCAGATCCCACAGAGCGAGTTCACCCCATCTGTAATAAACCAGAGAGCAGGGCTTTAACAGACTTCAAACCTGCCTGCACTTCATCTAAAAACTTCTCAGTCTCCAGAACCTTAGGAAGTAAATTTCTGTTATTTATAATCTACCTAGTCTATAGCATTTTGTCATAGGAGCCTGAATGGACTAGGACAAAGGCCCAAAGCTCCCAGCCTTGAATCAAAACGTCAATCATTGGCACAAATTATTTTCTCCACAAGTGGTAATTCTCATCAACCAAGTAGCAGTCTTCCTTAGTAGACCAGCTGGCGCCTAGCCCCAGACCGCCTAGGTTGGACACACAGCTCCCAAGTTCAGGCTGTGCGACCTTTGGTAAATTACTGAACCCTTTCCTGCCACTGTTTACCTATCTATAAAAGGGCAGGAGAGTAATAGTGTGTTACTCAGAGAACTGGGGAGACTCAAGTGAATTAGCACATGGAAAAGTCTTAGAATTTTGGTTGGTACTTTAATAGTAAATTATGTTAGCTCTTACATTTTTATAGTTTCTTAGTCCTGCAACAAGGTCTTCAAATTCAAAGTTTCCATATAGAACATTCTCTTTCTTCCATCAAATTTGAAGTCCTTTGAAAAATAAGACATAGGAAACAGATATAGAGACAAAGTCTCACATAGTTTACCCAAACAAGCAATCAGAATTAATCTGAATGATATAGAAATGTGTGAGTGGCTGAGAACAAGGGATGTAGCTTCATGGCTCTGCTTTCACATCAGCCTAGGGACAGGAAGAAGAGCTGAGAAAAGAACTATGGGCATTTGGACACTTAGTCCTTCTCTGTAAGAGGCATAATATTGACCTGTCAGTGCTGTCAGAGAACCAAGACAACAGATTTTTTTCCTCAGTGAGTTGACCCATTATTTATTGAGCTAAAACAATTCACTAAAAACGACTGACTTGTTGCCCCTTTCAAAACAGCCTGAAATTGTTGGGTAGTGTGCTAGCCAGCTTTCTGTTACTGTGGCAGTATATCTGAGATAAATCAACTGCAAAGGAGGATGGGTTTACTGAGGCTCACAGTGTCTGAGCTTCACTTTGTGGTCAGTTGGGCAATTACTTTTGGGTCTGTGATGAGGCAGTAACGCATGATAGGAGTAGAAGGTGGAGCAGAGCCACTGGCTCATGATTGCTGGGGGAAAGAAGGGCAGAGAGACAGAGCTGGCACTAGGATTCTAATACAAAATATCTTCTTCCAGGGCAAGTTACCAGTGACCTAAATGCCTCCAGTGGGGCCCCGCAGGCCCCACAGGCCCCACATCTTAGGGATTCCATTGCTTCTCTCTAGCACCACAGGCCTTTAATTAATGTGGCTGGCTCATTGGGAGCATATTTCAGACCCAAACTGCTGTAGGTAGAAAAATCTAAACAAGGTAAGTAAACTCAAGGTTCATTTTTTTCTAACTTCAAACAAGGAAAATAAGCACCTAGAAATCATCTGGGCACATTTTCTATAATGTAATGAATCTTCATATTTTTTTTCCATTTATTTTTATTTTATTAAAATACAAATGTCAATCAGACAGTTTCAAGACACCTTAACCATACACATTCGATGAATTAATACTGTTTTCATAACGTTTTGGTATTGTACAAGGTGTATACATGAAATTATATTTACAGGTTTTTTTATAGCTGAATTATATCAAAGATTCAATAATTATTTACCTAGTGGATGACCATAGCACTAAAAGCCGACATAGTATCCTGTCCAACCACCATTAGTGCAGATCTTGCCTCTCATAGAATTATGTAGAAGCACAGCGTTATCTATCCCAAGTGTACTGTCTATACACACACATCCTGATTTTTTTTTTCTACAACCCTTCCTTTGTCTACACCTGTCAAAAGTGGGCACTCCATTGACATTCAACTACCTTAGGTTCTTGAACTCGACACCACAATCCAACACAGTCCAGCATTCTGCAACCATAGGGAGTTATTCAAAGAAATTGTCGACCATATCCATTTACAGCTCA
>PVKA01047821.1:0-14118 GCA_004027165.1 Ctenomys sociabilis
AAAAAAAAAAAAAAAAAAAAAAAAAAAAAAAAAAAAAAAAAAAAAAAAAAAAAAAAAAAAAAAAAAAAAAAAAAAAAAAAAAAAAAAAAAAAAAAAAAGAATTACAAGACGCAATTGATTAATATCCACTTCAATTGGTAGTCTTACTAAAGGATTGAACACCAAGTGCTGGGAACTGCATTATATAGTCTATCTTTTTATAACCAGAGGCAAGAGGACTGGGAAAAAGTTGAAACTGAGTTTTAAGTCTCCAGAATCTTGATTATGGAAATGTAGATGAAAGTTTTACAGGCATGAGCATTTTATAAGCTTTGACATTTCAAAAGGAAATAGAAAGAAAACAGAAAATAGAAATAGAAAGAAAATAATTATGTCTACATTTCCTAGGCTCCTTGCATTTTTCAACATAGAAAACATAAATAAATAAATAAATAAATAAAGAATTAAAAATTTACTGTATTCTATCTAGGGTCTGGCCTGTCACATCTTTTCTTTCTTTCATAACTTCCTGGAAATGAATTTGAAACTTCGTAATATTTTGTCATGCAGTTACAACAACTTATTTATGGCTTCAATTTTTATCCAATTATTAAACAAAACTTCTCATGATGAAATGGAAAAGTCATTAATTTCATACAGGTAAAGAACTGTGCTTAAAAACTATTTTAAAAATGAACCTTCTGATAAAACAGTCAACACACCCAATCATGACTTCTGCCTCTGATGGTATCGCAAAGTAGCAAAATGTTCTAATTGAGGAGGTTTGATGACATTTTTTATTGCTAAGAAAAAGTTTTCATACATAACTGAAAAAGTTCAGGAACATTTTAACTTTATGCTGGGTAAAAGAAGACAGGCTTTAAGAAGGCTTCTTAAAAATTCAAGAATCTTATTGTTAATGAAATGTTGTACATTCTTTATAATTCAAGATTGGCTTTGGAAGATTCTGTGCCTCTAGGCTTGTCTTGAAATGGAAGCCTGTTTTGATAAATGCAATTTTTCTCATTTAGAAATAATTAAACTTTTTTGTATTGAAAAACTTGATGAGTGGGGCTGGGGAGATAGCTCAGCGGTCTAAGCGCCTGCCTGGCAAGCACAAGGACTCAAGTTCTATCCCCCTTACCGCATGCCCTGCCAGCCTTGGAACCCAGGCGCACTGTGCCAGCCCAGAACCAGGCAGATGGCACAGGCCTGCAATGCCAGTGATAGGGAGGCTGAGACAGGAGGATCACTCTGAGTCAGAGCTGCGTAGTGAGACCACATGCCAAATACACATATAGGAAACTTGATGCTGTTGATGGAGCCCAGCATGACTGTGTGCTCTGACCCATTTTTCATCTAGCAGCTAGAATCAAATTTGCAGAATGTAGTAGGATCAGTGTTTTTACAAAAATATTCAGTGATAATTTTGTACCCATCACACACATTGCACATTCCTTACCATATTCTACAGGGTATTATATGGAATTTTCCTTTTTCCATCTTAACTCATAGTAAAAATTCAAATCTAGACTAAAGTGACACATTTTTAAAAGATGAATAAGAAATTTTTTCTATAAATGTGATTTAATTATCAAGGCAACTTTTAAAAGGAGCAAGAAGAACTTCATTACATTTTTGCTGTGGTTGCAGAAAATTCCTGAAAATTTCTTCAGTGTGTGCGCATCAGGGTCAGAATCTGGGTATAAAGACTATAGTTTAGACAACTGTGATTACAAAACTCTTTGTTCTTTGAGGTACATATTTTAAACCACAAAATCTGTTTCAACATCCCTTAATGTATTATATAAAAATTTTATTTATGACTATCATCCTTCCTCTGCCTTAAATAAGAAACCAACAACCTCAAAATAACTTGCCTTTAAACTCTTCCTTGAAGGGCGGGACTAAGAATCTCCCAGGACAGTAGCCTGAGTTTCTCAGTACAGCAACCAATCAACAACATATGTTGGCCTAATCAGGAGTTTATTTTGGTGTTCATTTAAGCAGCTGCTCTTTGAAATATATTCATCATATTCTTCATTTCTTTTCTCTTTCTCTCTCCTCTTCCTCTGTTTATGTTTTTATAAATTCTATAGTAATTAAAAAAATATAAAAGCCAGGGAGAGGCTCAGTAGAATAAGCGCTTCCCTGGCAAGCATAAGGACCTGAATTCAATCCTTGGTTCTGCCAAAAAAAATAAAAATAAAAATGTGCATTTTCTTAATTGTTTATCACTTGTTTCCTCCAATATATGTAATTGTCCGAACCTTTGGAACGAACAAGGTGGTTCAGTGAATGCAAACATCTTCAATGAATACATGTAAGGGCAAGAAAGAGAAAGAGAATGAGTATAAGAGAGAGAGAGAGACAGAGACAGAGACAGACATAGAGACAGAGACAGAGTCAGAGAGATCAAAATGATCAAATGAGAGAGAAATCATAAGATGTAGTCTGCATTCAAAAACTTTCTAAGGGCTTAATAAAGAAAATAAGGAGTTTAATGTCTTTTTACTCGTTTAAAGATATCGCAGAAATAGGGCAGTGAGATAATGATTGCTCATGCTGTAAGTAGAGAAAGTTGGCATTTCACCTCTTCCAATGAAGATGGACTGCTTTTTACTTTTCTTTTTAATGTATTCCATTACTAGGAGAGGAAAGGCATTTTCTGGAGCAAAACAAGTAACCCAGAATTTTATAATTTCGGTGAAATTGATTGATTTGTTGAAAGGTTTACAAGAATCAAAATACAAACACAAACGAAAAGAAGCAATCTGAGTAGCCATAGTGTGTCTATTTTATCTTCTGTCTGTCATCTATATTTTAATGACATGAAAACAATAACAAATGACTATACAATACAGAAAGCACAGTGCCAGGATGAAATTCTTTGATGAATTTTATCAAACATATAAGGAAGAAATTAAATCAACCCCCTATAATCTCTTTCCTTATATATTCTATAGCTTTAGATACATACACAAATATAAATGAAGCTACAATAAAATACAAAAAAAAAACCCTCAAGACAGTATTGGGGTCTGGGGAGATGGCTCAGTGGAATAAGCACTTCCCTGGCAAATGCTAAGGTCTGAGTTCAATCCTTAATTCCGCCAAAAAAAAAAAAAAAAAAAAAAAAAGACAGTATTGGTATAAACATAGTTAAACTGGTCAAAGTAACAGAATATACAGTCAACAACACCAAAAATCCTGAAATTAATCTTTTCAATAAATTATTCTAGGAGAACTGTGTTTTCACACTCAAAAAATAAACATTTCCTCTTTTTCACAAGTAATTTAAAATGTCTTATGGAGATGAACCTCTGATATAAAACCTTAAAATACCTAAAACACAACATAGGAAAAGACCTACATGGTCTTAATTTTGGAGATGACTTTTTGGATACAATAGCAAGGAATGATTTATGAAATTAGTAATTAAGAAAATAACTTTTTTGAAAATTGAAACTTTCTGTTACACTTCAAGAGAATGGGGAAGAAAGCAAACAACTTACAGAAAACCTTTGTGAAAGGCAATAACTAGCATCCAAAATATATAAAGAACTCTTAAAACTCAGACTTTGTTTTTTCATTTTCTTTTTTTTAGTGGAACTGAGGATTGAACTCAGGCCCTTGTGCTCAAAGGAGCTATCTCCTTGGCCCCTTAAAATTAAACACTAAAAAACATGCTGAAAAAGAAAAGGAACACAAACTGGATTAAGAAGTGAACTACCTAAACATAGGCAAAATATTAAAAAACAAAATGGGAAAAATATCATCTCACCAGAAGGATTATGCAAATAGCAATAAACATGTGAAAAGTCGTTTGTTGTCATCCATCCTTAGAGCATTATAAATTATAATATACCATTATAAATATCTATTACATATAAATATATAAATAATAAATGTGTTAATATTTATATAATATATGTAGTTATATAAATATAAAATATATAAATGGTGCCATTATAAAATTAACATAAGAATGGCAAAACCCTCAAAACATTGACCATGCAAAATACTGAAGAGAAAACAGATCAAAAAGGTTCTTATCAGCTGCTGATAATGCAAAGTGATACAGGCACATCAAAGACGTGACAGTTAAGTTGAGCTGTCAACAAGACTGCCCTGGGAGCTTCCCAGGGGATTAATAAAACACACTTTTGCATGTACATGGGTCGGGCATGAAGGGCTGACCCTGGGTACGCTGTGTGGTCCCTGGTCTCTCTCTCTCTCTGGACCTACTCTGCCTCTGGATGCCATGGACCATGAAGCTTTCCTCCATGATGCCCATTAGCCGCGGTGTTTCTGCCCTCGAGCCAGGTGGTCATGACTGAATCTGGGCACCATGTAAACCACTTCTTTTAACTCCTGGTTGTGAAGTACTTGATTCTTGAGAAAGCTGATCAATGCATCAGAGTAGGTTTTGGTAGGTGTAGCTGTCTTTTCTTATCTTTTCAAAACTTTTAATGCTTTTACCATAAAAATCCAACATTCCTTAGTGTTTATGGAAAGAGGTTACACAAAAATTGTGAAAAATTTGTATTTTACACAAAGTCTGGTGAGCAAATGTTTATTGCAGCTTTATTCATAGCTACTCTCGCAGGGCAGCACCAACATGTAGCAGGTCAATGGCAAAATAAATTGCAGTATGTCCACGCAAAGGAATGCTATTCATTATAAACAGAAAATAGTTATCCAGCCATGAAAGAATATAGGAAAAAACTTAAATATATATTATTGAGTGACTGGGACTAATATGAAAAATCAATGCACTGTATCACTCCAAAAGTGTACCATTCTAGAAAAGGAAGAACTGTGGAGGAATCAAAGGGATAAGTGAAGGCCAGGAGTGGGATGAAGGAGGAGATGAATACATGAACAGGAATATTAGAACAGTATGTCTATCCTATGTGATATTACAGGGATTTGCCAAACCCCATGTAATGTATAATATGAGAAGGGGCCATCATTTTAATCATGTGCACAGCATGACAATATTTTGTCAGTATTGCTTCTCCATTTGTGACTTATGTGCCATTTTTGTAAAGATACTTGATAATGGGAAAAGTGTTTCTGGTTGTGTTTGTTTCGAGGACAGGGAAGCTCAAGGGAACTTTGCATACATTCAAAATTTGTATGAATCTAAACCTGTTATCAAAATTATACATTTTAAAGGAAAGTGCAAGAGAGAAAATCTTGAATTGTGTCTGTGTAATTTCTGGAATAATGTGTTTTTCTTACTTTATCAAATGTTCAATTAATAATATCTATTCCTATTCTGCCATGATTTCTTTTCTTAAATTTTAACATTAAAGATAAATTGGCAAAAAATTTAAAGTTCACATCTCAAACACAATAGGCTTTATATATTTGAATAGCAGATGATATGTGTGAAACTAGAGTTAATGGATGAAATTATGGGCTATGCAAGATCTGGTTGAAAATTATAGTATTTAAGTTTTGAAAATTCATTATGTTAGTGGAAACGGATACACCTTGAAGCCATAATGTTAAATGAAATACAAAACAGGAACACGGGTATAAGTATCACATTATACTGATCTGCCACACAAATTAGGAACAAAGAGCAAAATAAAAGAAAGTTGGAAATAAAGATATAGATCTCCAACAGGAGGTTAAGGCCCAAGAGATTCAATGGAGAAGGGTTCAAAAGAGCTGAAAGGGAAGGAAGAAGTGTGACATATATTCACCAGCTCATGAACAATGTAATCATCATGTGCTACAAACATGGACTAATAAAAGGTAGATAAAGTATTTCGGGAATAGACTTGCTGCCGTTAATCTCCCACAATGTACTGACCCCACTGAGGGCGCATTGGGCCCACTGTACTTGGCGCTTTCTGAAATAGTTCTGGACTCTCCTTTCTGTGAGTGTCACAGTGCTGTTGTGGCTGGCTTGATGCCTTAAAATGATTCGCAGCGCAGCATCAATGTCTCATTGTCATTTTGGCATTGAGAAGGAACCAGAAGGGCCAACGTGCCATGCCCCTAGGATAAGGCAGACACTGTAATGTCCTCCCCTACCTGCCCTTCTCCTGGCTGGCGTGCGGCAGCAACATTCACCCAGTTTTAATCACACTTGGCATAGACACGAGGTGGAACTTCCAGGACTGCTTCATTATGTGTCCAAGGAGGACGGGGTAAGTGAGGAGGAGCATCGTAAGCAGGACTAATAGCAATGTGTCTTTTGCCGTCATAAACTCTTATTTTCAATTTAAACATTCACCAAGTGTTTGGATCACATCTCACAACTGCAATACCATTACCAATGAATTGATTGAAATTTGTTCTTTCTTTCCTGTTTCCGAAACATGATAGTTGTGTGATGGATAAGGTGTATATTCATTTCCAATGTGCATGTTATCTTCCTTCTAAAGAGACAAAAGACTACAATTTTTGAAATCCTGAAGTTAGGTAGGAAAATACAGTCTACTTTTAGCCAATGAGCTTTGGGAGCGAAATATGTGAGTAGTTTTAAGCCGTGAACATAGAAGAGTCATAGAATGATCTTAGTTGCTCTTAACTAGTGATAGAACAGGAAGAGGTGGATAGCTTCCCTTTGCCTATATTACTTACTTCCAGGATATGGAAATTTGCCTTGAAATTACAATGAGTTCTAATTGCATTTTAGCAAAGAATAAACCTTTATTGTATGGCACTCCTAAGTTCTGTGGGTGTTGAGAGATGGCAGCATAACATAGTTTATATTATATTCAGGTCACACTATTTGAAATATTTATGTATGTATGTAATATATATCTGTCATACCATAGGGAGAATCAATGGCCGCTGAACTAGACTCTCAGGAAAGTGGTCTTTTAAAGTTTATACTTTCTATGAGAAATTGTAGTAGTCAAGGCTTTAAAAGAAGCTCCTATCTTATCATTATAAAATAAAAATAAGAAAGAAATAAGAGGCAGAATTAGTCATAGTGTACAATTTTAATTGAGACTTTAGGCTTTATTTATTCAGAAAGTTAGCTAAAATGATACTGATTTAATAATAATAATATAGCAAATAATACATAGATTGTGTCTACACAACACCATAATAAGTAATTAATTGAAGGAAATATGTCAAAGACATTTTTCTCTAAAAATGTCACAATATAACTTTTTAAATCACCACCAGCCTTTTTCCTGCCATTATTATTTCTTTCCATACCTCTTAAAATGTTCAAGGATTTTAGAGAAAAATAATGCTTTTACACTTGTGAATCTTTAGGTACAAATAAAATAATTTAAAGAAATGAGCAACATGTTTATAACCTATCAGAAAACTCAGTGTGTACTTTGAAAGTGTTCTTCAATCACAAAAGACACAGTTCCACTTCCATGTTTAAAATCTTGAAATGGCTCTGCACTATATTTCTGGGAAACTCTAAATTCCTTATTCTGTCATTCCCTGGAAATCTGAGATCCAACATTACTTTCAATTTCCTACTCCTTTCAATACTTTCTTTTGATTTACTAGAATTTCCCAGTTTTTAAGCTACAAGGCTTCTCGTTAAATTCATCTGGAGCCCCCATTCTCTCATTATTGTCACTTATTTTCACTCTTCTAGTTGACTCATTTTATTCTCTTTCTATAATCAATACGACACCTGGTTTCATTCTTATATTTAGACAATAGTGAGTCACACACATAAAAGAATTGGTGAAAGATAGCATTTCTTTCTTTCTTTCTTTTTTTTTTTTTTTGGTGGTACTGGGGTTTGAACTCAGGACCTTACACTTGCCAGACTAGCTCTTATTCTACTGAGCTATCTCCCTGGGCCCAATATGATTTCATTCTGAGTGTATTTCTAACCTAATTTTATTTTAATTGGATAATTTATATCAAAATGAATTATGTTTTGCACTCAGTATATTGGAGATTGATAATTACAATATGATAACATAATTTTCAGTATGACATTCATGAGTTTTTGTGCTAAATGTAGATATTTTAAATGTATTTGTATGATTATTTTGAAAATGATGTCTTTTGGAAGACTTCCATTGGCAGTCTAACGTATATGGGTTGGCAACCCTAAATATACCTTTAAACATATTTATATATGTATGTATTAAAACTCATAAATAAGTTATTACTTTTGTCTTTCTGTCTATAAGCTTTCCCTGACTATTTTATTTGGCACTAACAGCATGGGAACTAGTATACTAACTAATAAGAGATAAACAATAGCAATTGTCCTTCTTTAAGTGACCAGTCTTGTTAAATTACCTTTAAAAAATCTTATTTTCCAACACCTAAAGATTTTGTAAACGTGATGTTATAATTTTATCTTCATGACACCTTAAAGAAATATTAAATCATGTTCTCTTTGCCCATTTGTTACTTAATTTTATTACATCATTTATAATGTTAGATGTTCTTGATAAATAATGACAATTTAAACTTACACAAAATATGCAGTCTTTTAAACGTGTCCAGATGCATCAAGCAGCACACCAGGCAGGTGCAGTGATGCACACTTGTCTTAAGTAGGAAGATTTTTAATACAGAGACTCAGCTTCTAAGCTAAGTCTCATTCTAAGGCGAGTATCTCAAAAGGACCAGTCAGGCTCTGATTCTCCACAGGAGCTCTCTTCACTGAGGCTTCTGGGATTAAACTCAGACCTTCTGAACCCTCAACCCTGCCACTCAGTCCTAACCCTGGCTTTATCTTAGTCCATCCTAGGTACAAATGCCTACTCCCACATATACTATGATTGTTAACCTCCTTACATTGTTTCACCAAGGTCAAAGAATAATATGACCTGCTATATGACTGTAATGTTTGCTTGCAGTTTTATAAGTGAAAGAAATCTGGTGTGAAAGAAAAAGACATTTTTGTAACTGGTAAATTGATTATTTGATAATAGTGGTTGTTAGAATTATAACTATAACAATAACTTTAAAGTTAATATATTATTAAATTTATAAAATTTTGTGAAATTTATTTATCTATTGAATAAGCTAAATGTACAAAGATATGCTAAAATTATAATGAATATCTACATTTAAAATTATTACAGTTAAATGCACATTAATACCCCTCGAAACAGTTCTTCTTGCTTCAAACGTATTGATCCCTTCATTCTGGAAGCCCTCTTTCCTGAGTATGTAGATCTTCACTGTCTTCGTTGCTTTGTTTCAAACTGTTTACTTTTCATGGCAATTTTCATTTGGGTGAAAATCTAGAAGTTGCACAGCACCAGACCTGGTCAATAGGCTGATGAGGGCACACCCTAATGTTTTTATAAGCCTGCCTGTCCATTGCGTGGTGCTGTCCAGCAGCATGTTCCTAATTTTGGGGATTTCACCTTACAAAGACTTAGGAAAGTGGACTCCCAGAATTGCTTTAGAAGGTGCCAAAGGTTAGCACTTTTGAAAGGTAAGTCATAAGTTGTTTGAAGTGAGGGGTATCGATGGTGATATTTCTTTTATTGTAATAAATGTTTTAAACTTAAATATTCACCATAAATTTTGATCACTCTTGCACATGTTAGAGAGGGACATGGACAGATTTATATCTTTGTGACTTTTAAGACTTTGATAAATCCTTTAGAAATATGGCATTGCTTTTAAAGTATGCCTGTATTTGGAAAGGTGATCTTACAGCATTTAATTTGTGCCCTTCTCCAATAATAATTCCTACATCATGAATAATAATATCTCCATATCAAATAACAATCAGGAGCAAAGCACATTACCATAGGACAGTTATATGGAAACACCTGGCTCATAATGATGTAGGTCTGACATAAAATTCGATGTATCAGTCCATTTCTGTTTTAGCATAAGATGTTCTCCACTGGAAAAACCAAAAAATTATTTTCAATAAAACCCATAATTTGCAGTCTCTGGAACTTATTCTGAAGTCCTAAAACAAATAAAGAATTATGAAAAGCAATGGACCTTGCTTTTCAGTTAAAGGACTAGGAATCTAATGCATGGACTATTACCTACCTCTTCTCATCTTTTCCTCAGCAGAATGGAAACTATTCTTGCCATGAGTGGTCAAAACACAAATCTTATCCTTCTCTAAGCTCCCTGATATTTTTTTAAGTTGGGAATAGCTTCCAGAATTTTCCAGTCCTTCAACCTAACATTGAAGGCATTCATCCCAGATGAAACAGCCAGCTGCGCCTGACCTCCTTCCTTCCACCTACTCTAGGCTAAGAATATTGGAGCCCAATAAACTTTGCCAGAGCTCATTTAGAGAAACTCACTCCACCACCAAAAAGGTAAGCAAGAAATCCTAGCTGTTGCTGCACCAAATACCCCAGAAGTCCATGGTGTCAACGTATAGCGGGCCACACTGTCTTCACCCTCCACTCTGGAGCAGTCACTCAAAGAATTTTCCTGTGTAGAGAAAAATAGAAAACATAAGCATGGAATGATGTTTGTTCTTTTTCAAGCAATGTATCTAAGGTACAGTAAGGATTAGGTCTTAATGAATGTGGTGTAGTTTCAACAGTGGAAGGGAGATGTCTCTGTGTCCAAAGTGCAAACACAATTTGGATGCCTTTCTTAATAAGATCTTAGTCTTGGTGTTTCCTAATAAATACCAAAATTTTAGATTATATATATAGAAAGGCTATAAATTTAATTTATATTGCAATTCAGTGCCTGGCATATTGACTTCATTGCCTGCTTTGTTTTTGCTTTTCCAATAAGATGTTCAATTAATGTAAGACTCTACAGGATAGTTATGAAAAAATAATTTTCAGAATTTATCTTAAGTTACTCATTGTATCTTTTTTTCTTTCGTTAGCCACATCCTATCACAGTCATCCAACCTCAATTCTGATACAAGCTATTGCAATATTCAGAAATTAGTATGAGAAGTATTAATGATCTCAGTTGTTTATACATAAGAATAGAATTAAAACAGACAACTGCGTTTTTAATAGCATTGTTGGGAGTTCCAGGAGAAAAAGCTCTAAACAGGCTCACTTAATAAATGAGTCCAAAATCACATGGAACTGCTGTACTAAGGCTTCCATTGGAGCAGTGCCCAGCACTAGAATCTGCACTCATTCTTATTGAAACTGTCTCTGCCCCTAGGGAGGTGGACAGATGGACATGGACGGGAATGTTGGTGCAGGTGGACTGCAGCTCAGGTAGCCATGACTTAGGCAGGCAAATAGGCCAAGAACTGGTGGAACCTGTTCTAGGGTTTCATTTTATATTTCAAAACTTAGAAAAGCATATTAATTGTTTGAAGAGAGTCAGTAGATACAAGACAGTCAGAGTAGGCTTGTTTATAATACCTCCAAAGAAATGACAGTGGAAGCAACTTTAAGTTGAATCCAGAATACCTAAGAATAAATACAATTTTTATGTCATAACAAGGTTACTCCCTCATATTTTATTTAAAATGTACTTTAGTTACAATTTCTTTTCTCTCACCTCTGAAATGAATTTAAAGTTCTTTCATCATCATTTATTTTGCTATCTAGACTCAAATAGCAAGGCAATTTTGCTCATAGGATTTGGTCATATATAAGTGTATTTTTGTAATTTAAAGAGGTAAAGTATTTACATATTTATAATTTATTTGCCATACATATGTGTGTGTATCTACATTTTGATATAGTGTCAGATAAATGTCAATTTTTTATTATTATTGTTTTATGTATTTGTTACATGATCTGACTACGCAGCTCAGATGCATAATGATCCTCCTGTTTTCAGTCTCCCCAGCAATGGGATTACAGGCATATGTCACCACACCCAGTCTCCATGCCCTTCTCAGCATGCCTGGGGGCATGCCCAGTGCAGCCTATGTAGCCTGGATCAAACCATGGTCCCTGTGCTTGCATAAGCAGGCGCTTAGTCTGCTGAGCTACCTTGCCAGCCTTATATGTTATTTTAATTAAGCTGTTATGAGGTCATAAAGCAACAAAACATTCCTTGTGTTTTTAAATAAAACTATCAATCTAATGATATTAAAAAGCATTTAGAATGGTGTGGGTACACTTCTTTCAAAACTACATTACGTACCCATAATTCAGTGTTCTTAAAGGTAGTACAAAATAGGATTGCTGATCCTTAATAACATGAAGAGAAAAATAGGGCCACCACAATGAACAAGGCTCACAGAGGTCACATTAATGATTAAGCACATTGCTGTGGAGCATATTGCTGCAGCAGAATCCATAACCTATTCTCATTAAATAATTCATGTTAAGAATGAACAGATGTGAAGAGAAACGATCCACGAACAATAATGATAAATGACTTGCACCAAAGACAGCAAAAACTCATATTTTAGCAAATATGTCAAAAACTTACAGAAATGAACATCTTATGAATCAGAAAACCAGGTCAAATAAAATACAGTATTATTTCATTTGAAAAGTCAGCATATAACATTTTGAAAATATGTATTTTTAACACTGGACCTTTTTTGTGAAAAAGTGAAACAAGATACCATAACAAAATAATAAGAGACATATTGCTCCATCCCGCCCGCTCCCGCCCAGCACCTGAGACCGGCCAGAGACAGCGCGGCCGACTCCGCCATCCTGCTCCATCCCGCCCGCGCCTGCCCAGCCCCAGAGACCACCCTGAGACAGTGGCTGACTCCAGCGGCCTCCTGGATCCCGCACCAAGCTCTCCCAGCGAGAGCGAATTTACAGGACTCACCAGGCTTCCCAGAACAGTGAGAGTGTGGTGAGTCTGAGGGAGAGCCTTTGGCTTCTTCCCACGCACGCTACGCGAATTCCTGTCCCCAACCCCTCCAAGCCAGTGACTGGCCTGAAACCTCAGGACCCACTCACCAACACCTCCCCGGATCCCCTGACCTAAAGCCCACTGATTGAGTGGGAATTTACCGATTCTCTGGGCATCAAAGGTCAGTGAGTGTAGAACCTCAGGCCCGTCGTGCCTGAGATACATTTCCCAGGGATTAAGCTGCCCGTCACCTCCCGTGGCCCAGTGACAGCTCCAGGCACACTGTGCCAGAGAAACACTTCCAGGTGATTACTGGTCCCACCCCACAGCCCCAGACCCAGTGCAGGTCGGCCTGGAGTGACAACTCCTAGCCTGCCACACCGGAGGGACATTTCTCAGCAATCCACAGTCCCACGCTACGGAATGAAACCCAGCACAGCCTGGCCTATGAGTGAGGGCTCCAGGCCCACTGCACCAGAGGGACCTTTCGTAGCCTTTTGGGTTACGGCCTGTAGACCCAGACCCAGCACAAGCTGGCCGGCTCAGTACAGCATACTCAGTGAAATAGATTATCCACTATCCTTTTGTGAGCCCAGAAAACCCACCAAAGCCCAGGCCCACCCACCTGGGGAACGCCATGCCTGACACAGGAGAGCTGACCCCAGGAACCAACATAGTGGAACCAAAGGAGTTGCAGCAAAAAAGGAACTAAACACAACAGCTAGACCCAGGATAGGCATACCTGGAAAATCTCAAACTTAATAGACTGACACCCGAATCTCATAACAAGCTAAGGTTATAGCTGCACCAAAGCTCTACACCAAAGGTCAAAGATCAGTGCTATATAAAATGACAAAGAGAAGGGGAAAAATGCAATCCAAGACCTCGAGTCCATCAGGAAGGGCAGAGGACACTAGCTCAACTGCAATGAATGAAGTAACAGATACAGCAGCAAAGGAACAACAGCAGAAAGCTATAGAGGAAATAATACGAGAAGTAATTCCCCAATTTAAAAAAGAAATATTTGAATACATAGAATCTGAAATAAAGAATGAATTCCACAAACATTGGGTGGAAAAACGATGCTCACCCAGAACAAGTGCAGAGAGCACTATTCCAACTGATATATATGAATTAACAGCATCTGAAGCAAAGAAACAACAACAGAAAGATCATGAGGAACTCAAAGCAGAAATAAGTTCTGAAATCAATAAAGAACTTTCTGAAGTCATACGATCTGAAATACTGAAACAAGTCCAGAAATATACAGAGGAAATCCAACTTGGAAGAAACACAGCAGAAAAAGAATTAATAACTACCTTTAAAGAAGACATGGACAAAAAAATTGAGGAGATCAGAAATATGATGGATTCCTTGAATGAGCAATACAGAAAAGAAATAGAACACATGAAACACAGTCAAAGAGATATAGAAGAACTAAAAATA
>PVKA01047822.1:0-14117 GCA_004027165.1 Ctenomys sociabilis
GTCAGCGAAGACTCAGGACATAGGAGAACCTGTACTGCAATATTATGAGACTCAGGTGAGCTCCAAATTTTCTGAGCAAGGAGATTGTGGAGCCACAGAGGAAAGAGATTGAAGTTCTATAGTGTGCCTGGGGAGAGTCACATGAAGAGAAAGCTTTCTCTCAGGCTCTCACAGAGAGCAATCTGGTCAAGCATTGGCCATGACTCATCCACATGGATGACACAGACAAAGGAACTACAGAATGATGTACAGGACTACAAGATAAACCCTGAGAAGACTTCAATGACCACATAGGAAATATAAAGTACATGTGTTGGTATATAAGTTTGGATCTACCTAGGTCTTAACCATCCAGCAGAAAAGCATAAAAATTTAAAAAATGTATAAAAATGAAGTATACATCGTGAGCCCATAATATTAAGCTGAGCTGTAAATGGATATGGTCGACAATTTCTTTGAATAACTCCCTATGGTTGCAGAAAGCTGGACTGTGTTGGATTGCGGTGTTGAGTTCAAGCACCTAAGGTAGTTGAATGTCAATGGAGTGCCCACTTTTGACAGGTGTAGACAAAGGAAGGGTTGTAGAAAGAAAAAATCAGGATGTGTGTGTATAGACAGTACAGTTGGGATAGATAACGCTGTTTTTCTACATAATTCTATGAGAGGCAAGATCTGCACTAATGGTGGTTGGACAGGATATTATGTCGGCTTTAATGCTATGGTCATCCACTAGGTAAATAATTATTGAATCTTTGATATAATTCAGCTATAAAAAAACCTGTAAATATAATTTCATGTATACACCTTGTACAATACCAAAACGTTATGAAAACAGTTTGCAATGTATTAATTCATCGACTCTGTATGGTTAAGGTGTCTTGTAACTGTCTGATTGATATTTGTATTTTAATAAAATAAAAATAAATGGAAAAAAAAAGACAGTGCAGTTGGGCAGTTGGGATAGATAACGCTTTGCTTGTACATAATTCTATGATAGGCAAGATCTGCACTAATGGTGGTTTGACAGGATATTATGTCAGCTTTTAGTGCTATGGTCATACACTAGGTAAATGATTATTGAATTTTTGATATAATTCAGCTATAAAAAAACCTGTAAATATAATATCATGCATGCACCTTGTACAATACCAAAACGTTATGAACACAGTTTGCAATGTATTAATTCATTGACTCTGTATTGTTAAGGTGTTTTGAAACTGTCTGATTGACATTTGTATTTTAATAAAAAAAAATAAATGGAAAAAAATAAAAGAAAATAAATGTCACGTGACCGTACTGCTACAATGCTGTATGCAGTTAGATTTCTATATTTTTGTGTAAGAATATGTAATTATTTATTCATATTTTTAAAATGTTTTTAAATTTTTATCTCCATACTCTGTAGGGACTTAAAGTTTAACATATCAATATTTGATGGAAGAAACCTGTTCCATATTATGCCTAAGATATTTCATATTCAGACAGATAATTTAAACCCAACTGCATATGTGGTACGGCAATGATAACCTTCTCTTCTGGAGGATTAGCAACTGAAGTTTGTAGAACAGAAACTAGAGAAATGGAAGGACTGAAAAGACAGCCAACATTTTCACCAAAGTCAAGGTCACTGAAGACTCAGGATAGGAGAAACTATACTGTAACCACATGTAACTCAGTTGTGTCCCAAATTTTCTCATCAAGGAGATTATGGGGCCAGAGTAACACATTCAACAATGTAGAGTGTGCCTATGGAGAGACACAGGGAGCAAAAACATTCTCTCAGGCTTTCACAGAGAGCAAATTGGTCAAGCAATGGCCATGACTCATCCAGATGGCTGACAATGACAAAGGATCGGCAAACTGCGTTACAGGATTACAGGATAAATCTTGAGGGTACTTGACTGACTTTATCAGATGCAAAAGTTACATTTCTTGTTATATAGGTCTTGCTTTATCTTGGTATTAACCATCCAGCAGAAAAGAAAAAAAAAACAAGTTATATAAAATAAAGCCATATGCTGAACAGTGAAAGGCTCAAGTCAACAACTCCTGACATTGCCAGTCCTTCAGATAACCCACTACTATTGTGAACTGCTGGACTATGTTGGATTGTTTTGCTCAATTCGTGGACCTATAGTATTTAGATGCAAATAAAATACCCATCTCTGACAGGGCTAAACAAAAAGGGGTATACAAAGAAAGGAACATTTTGCATCTGTATATACAGAATACTTAGGATAAATATACAACTACTTTCACTTAATTCAATGAGAATAAATACTTGTACTAATAGTGTTTGGATATCCTGTCTGCATCTTGTACTATGGATAACTACTAAGAAGATAACAGTGTACAATGCACTAACTATTGAAACTGTCCTGTTAATCATTTATATGCAAAAAATGGGAAAGGCAATGGTCCTGAGGATCTTCAGCATGTTTTTCAAACTAGCAGTTAATTGGTAGGATTCTCACCCTGACTAGCTATATATGCTGATACCTGTGAAGTAAGCAACTGTACTGAAGATAGAAATATGAATAGTAGGGTCATTCTAGGAATGACTGTCATTCTGGTCTTCTAAACACATACAGATTTTCATGACATACCAATTACTTCCACACTGTCTCTCAAGTAAATGTTTGTTTTGAAAGTTGATAATAAATGAAGACAATATACAAGAAAATAAATGTCACAGGACTGTCCTGTGATGCATATGGTTAGATTTCTAAACTGTGTAAAAATATGTAATTGTTTATTCTTATTTTTTAATTTTTTTTATTTTTTAAATTTTTTTCTTCATATTCTGTAGGGACTGAAAGGTTATCATATAATATGTGATGGAAAATACCTGTTCCATGTTATGCCTAAGATATTTGATATTGAGAGAGAGAGTGAAGCTAAGCTCAACTGCCTATGTTGTAGGGTAATAACAGTAAGCTTCTATTCTGGAGGGTTAACAACTTCAGTTGGCCAACCAACTTAAGAAAAAGAAGGGCAATCACAGCCAAAAGTTTGGCCCTAGCCTTTCAAGGTCAGTGAGGATTCAGGACATAGGAGAACCTGTAGTGTAACATCATGTCACTCAACTGTGTACCAAATTTTCTGATCAAGGAGATTATGGAGCCACGGAGAAAAGTGATTGATGATGCATATGGGGAGAAAACATTCTCTCAGGCTTTCACAGAGAGCAAATTGGTCAAGCAATAACCATGACTCATCCACATGGCTGACACTGAGAAGGAATCTACAAAGTGCGGTATTGGGTTTCAGGGACAGTCCTGAGGGGATCTGACTGACCTTATCAGATACAAAAGCACCTTTTCTTGTTATATAGGTCTTACTTTATCTTGGTCTTAACCATCCAGCAAAAAAGTATAAGAAAGAAGTGCAAAAAGTAAATTCATATTTATATGCTAAATTGTAGAAGGCTCAAGTCAACAACTTCTGACATTGCCAGTTCTGTAGATAATCCACTACTATTATGGACTACTTGACTATATTGGATTGTTTTCTTGAATTCACACACTTACAATATTTCAATCACAATGGAATACTGATCTCTGACAAAACTAAACGATAAAGGGTGATAACATGAAGGAATATTTTCTAGTGATTAATATATATATGTGTGTATATGCAAGATAGTTAGGATACATATACAGCTACTTTCTCTTAGTTCAATGAGATGAAAGATCTGTGCTAATAGTACTTAGACAAGATATCATGTGTGTATCTTTTACTATTAATAACTATTACAAAGACAACCATATACAATATATTAATTATTGTAACTGTACTACTAACCTGCTTTAAACCTATCTCATTGCTCTTTCTCAATAAAATTAATTAAAAAAAGAATATCACAACTTGATACAATGCTTATAATTGAAGTAAACCATATCCACATGTGTAAATATTGTATTATCTCACTAATGTGAGGAAATGGAAGCATCAATAAGATGCAAAATGTACTTATATATTGTGAAAGGGAAAATAAACTGCATAAGGGAAAGAACCATTGTTTTGTGGGAAATGTGAAAAGAAGAAGGGGAAAAATGATCTGTATATGTATATAGAAGAGATAGCTAAGATACTGAACTACGAATATCAGTTAGTGCTTTGAAAATAAATATCTTTACTAATATTGTTAGAAAATATTCCATGCCTGTATCTTGTACTCTGAATAACTACTATGTAGACAATAATCAATATATCGATTATTGTTAACATCCTACTAGCCTGTTTTGAAACCATTTTATTGTTATTTTTAATCTTTACCTTCAAAGTAAAAAAGGCTAGATTGTAAGTTTTCTGTGGGGGCATGGAGCTGAACCTGAAGAGTGATTACTTGTTAAGGGCTGAAACAAGGCTTGGCTGAGAACAAAGAGTGCCGAAGGTAAGACACATGAACAAACTGATGCAGTCTACAGGATCTCAGGCACCTAAGGCAATCCAAGCAATGGATTTTTAGGCAGAAGGGTGTCCCATGACATCAACCTGGAGAATTTATAAATGAACATCCTGTGGTGATCTAACAGCTCATTTTTCTCCCATCCACAGAGAGGACTCCACTTGAGCCTAGAATTTTGTATCTCATTTTCGTTTGTTCACCTTCTTGCTGCCTTTTGTGATCTTCATGTGGGAATTTCAAGAGCTGCACAGGTCACAGCAGAATAGCATCTGAACAGAGACTCAAGACATGAAGAAATTTACATTTAGTAAGGGAGAATGACATGTCTAGTGCTCAGACAAAAGGAGAATGGTATATTCATATTCTCATTATTGATCCTATCAATATTATCAATATTAAGACCCAAAGTGTATTGATATACTTAACAATAAGCACATTAATATCATTAACACTGAACCTACATCCTATATAAAACATGGAGTAAACAGGTTCACAACCACAGGTATATATAGAAAAGCTTGTTGTAGTCTTGATTCCTATATTCACTTTCTTTTTTATGGATTTGGATTAGAGAGTGCCTTAAAAATCATAAACTTGTTGAAAAGACCACAAAGAATTTGGCTTGGAGCACTATTTTAAAATCAAGTTCTAAGTGGGAAAAAGATAGTAGAACAACAGCCACTCTGATAGAGCTTAAGCCCTCTAGCTTTGCTCAATTAGGTAAGGAAAATTCCCTTCCCCACTAGAGGAGTGTTTTTCTTTGAATTCCATTTCAAAATCTGTGATACCTTAACTGAGCCAAATAAGTAATTTCCAACTTTTCTGCTCTGAAAAATTTTGCTACATCACAGATAGGAACTTTGGACTTTCGGAGAGCAGAACCATTTTCTCTCTCCCCCTAGTAATTGGCACTAAAAGAAGCCAGACCTGTTGCAGAGTCCATGGAGGGTTTACAACATAACTACACTATTACTGAACTTTGAGTACCCCCACAAACCAAGGCAAATTATAGATCTTCATGAAAATGTTCCCCTAAAGGGCCTAGAAGAATTAAAACAAGATACTGCTACCTATGACCCTATGGCGGCTTTTACATTGGGTTTAATAGAGGCCCTAGGATTATGGCCTCATTTTATTGTACAGGAATAGCTAAAGCATGCTTTTTGTCCAAGGTATGATTAATCGTCAAAAGGAAATTTGAGTTGTGTGAAGATCAGGCCACTTTCTATGCGTCTCACAACATTGCCATTACACAAGATCTGTTAACTAGAGAAGAGTTCTCTGCTGTCACAAAAAATCAACTTACTTTTGTCTTGCAAGTATATGTAAACATTAAAATAGCAGCTGCAAGGGCTAAGAGGGAGCTACCTTCAAAGGGTGAGACATCCCTTTATTTGATTTCCATTCATCAGGGTCCTGATGAACATTTTCAAGATTTTGTAACATACTTATTGCAGGTTAGTGGTAGGATTACAAGTGGCACAGAAGTTAGCAAGTTAACCATTCAAAAATTGGCTCTTGAACATGCAAGGAAATGGTGTCAAGAAGTATTTAATGTCCAAAAGAATGTACTATTCCGTCTGAGATGATTCACATTTTTGCAGATATTGGCCCCTCATATGTACAGGGAGCTCCCTTGGCAGCAGCAGTCATTGAGATTATTTATCCACAGCCTAGAGAAAATTAAAACCAAAATAAGGTTATTTACTTCACCTACGGAGGTGGGACACATCTTGCTTGAGATTGTTCTACTGCATCTGTAAGGGCAGCACAGCCACGGTCTGTCCATTCAACAAAATCTTTTTTTTTTTTTTTTGTCTTTTTGAGACAGGGTCTCACAATGCAGTTCAGGCTGGCCTTAAGCTCACTTTGTAGCTCAGGCTGGTCTCGAACTCACAACAATCCTCCTGCCTCAGCCTCCCGAGTGCTGGGATTACAGGCATGCGCCACCACGCCCGGCTTTTCAACAAAATCTTGTATCTGGAGAAGGTGTAGACGAGGGCAAGTGAGTGTAAAACCGAAACTTATTTGAAACATCAACCCATTCTGTGAAAGTTTCTTCAGGGCCTGCCTCAGCCTCACAAAATAGTAGGGGTGATTTCCTAATCCCTCCTCAGCTCTGTCCTCTACTATGTTTCTGACCTCTGAAGAGTGACAAAAGACAAAAGAAGCTTAGACCGCAGTCACTGCTCCAGATTCATGGTAACTCCTGGAATGGAACAGGACACATCATTAGTAGGAAGCTATCTAAGCATTTTTCAAAGCTGAACCACTCAGGTACCTGTATTCTTATCCCCACCAACCGGTTTTGTGATAACAAGAAGTTTCTCCTTTTTCTTCTCAACCATTGATTTAGCAGCTATGTGCTTGCTTTTGTACAAAGTATTTCTCGTTTTGCTTATTAATTATATTGTGAAAAAATAGCAATGAAACAGTTACAAAACTAATTAGCAAGAGAGTTTCAATAATTAATATATTGCATATTGTTGTCTTCATAGTGGTTATTCATAGTACAAGATACAGACAGGATATCCTGTCCAAAGACTATTAGTACAAATTTTTCTTCTAATTGAATTAAGAGAAAGTAGCTGTACATCTACCCTAACTATTTTGTAGATACAAAAAGGTCCTCATTTATGCCCCCTTTTTTTGTTTAGTTTTGTCAAAGATGGGAATTCCATTGCCATTTAAATATTTGAGCCGAGGAGATGGCTCAGTAGAATAAGCACTTTCCTGGCAAGTGCAAGGGCCTGAGTTTAATCTCTGGTTACACACACACAAAAAAAATGGAATTAGGGACCAGGCAGATGGCTCAGTAGAATAAGCGCTTCCCTGGCAAATGCAAGGGCCTGAGTCCAATCCCTGGTTCCATAAATAAATGAATAAATAAATAAGTAAATAAATAAATATTGTAGGAGCTTGAATTCAGCAAAATCTGGAATACATAGCAGATCGGGAGTATGCACCAATTCCTCTAAACAGGACAGGATTTCGGTTGCAGTGGGGCTGCTCCTTCTTGGACATTTTGCCTTCACCGTACCTTTTTTACAAATACCACTGGCAGAAGCCTTCTTGGCTTTGGCTTTCTTTAGCCTCTGGCTTCTCAGTTTTTTGTCTTCCCAACTCAGTGTACGCTGACTGAGGCCTTTGGCAGACTTGTGTCCTTTAACAATGGCTGCATAGGTCACATGCTCCACATAAAATCATTGCAACCTTTCATGATTCTTTGGCAGAACTGACTTCATGTGGGCAAAGGCATGCTTTCCAGCTCTTTGGTAGTGAGGGGAAAACTAGCATTGTTCCCTTTTCTTGTGTTCAACAGCAGTGGCTGTGGTGATTTTCATCCTCTTGGCAATCTGCACTGGATAAGTACCTTGATGTTACTGTCTGTCTTTATACTTCAGACAAATTAATTCAATTTGCTTCTCTCACTCTTTTTGTCTTCCCTTTAAAAATAAGTTCAGGTCTCATAGCAGGAGGCACTTCCAGCTTCACAGATGGCAGCAGAGTTTCTGTAATGACCTCCTGTTCCCAAATATAATGTACTAGTTCCTCTTCTGTACATAACAGTGAACTACAGACTATTATATGGACTTTGCAAGATCATTCATTCACTCAAATAAACTGCTTTTTAGATAGTGTCGTACGTAGTGTAAAACTGCTACAACACACTGGACAAAAAGATTATTTTCATGCATTCCACTCTCAAATTTTTTATTCAGTCAAATCTTATTCTATCTTTTACAGGTCATTTATATTCCTATTCCAAATTTCCATAGCCCTTCACTCAGGGAAACACTACAATAGACAGATTACTGACTACTGTGACTGTTACTCATTCAGATGCCATTCAGTGGGTTTCTACCTCCCTTGCCACCTTTTACTTAAAAGGTTCTGCCTTACAAAAGCAGTTCCAGAAAAAAAAATAAATAAAAAAATAAAAAGAAAAGCAGTTCCATTTAACCTGGTAATAGACCTAACAAATTGTTAAACAATATTAGTCTTTTTTTCTCCTTATTAGCTTTACTGAAAATCAATAAAAATTATATAGCAAATTAAAAATTATAGACAGATATTAAAATGCAAAAGATATAAGATGTACACACAGTGAATTTAAGAAAAATATTTTTGAATTGAATAAATGACATGAGATTAAAGGATTGTAAAAGATTATTTACAAACTTAATTGAATATAACAATAAAAATTGTCTAAAATAGACATGAAGATGTTAAAGATCAGTCATATAGTAGTTCACTTTGTGCCAAAATCATGAAACTTGTATTCATATAATTGGAATTCCCAAAGTAAAAGGGGGAGGGAAATAATTACATACAGAATTAAAATTTCTGAATTTACTTAAAATTATAGGACAATACTTCCAGGAAAAATGAACCTTTGCACAAGAGATATGAATATAACCATATGAAATACACAAAAATGATTTTGTCCAAAACTAATTCTAAAGAAAAATTATTAAAGCATACACATACAAAAAATATTACCTATGGAAGAACAAAATCAAATAGCATCTTATTTTAACATTTTTTATTATTTTTTTAATTTTAGTTTTGTTGAAGTACAAATATTGATGAGACAGTTTCAAGATACCTTGGCAAGATGGATTTTGATAAATTAATACATTGCAAACTGTTTTCACAATGTTTTGCTATCATAGAAGTTGCATACATGATATTATACTTACAGACATTATTATATCATATGTCTCTTATCAGTGAATTAAGAGAGTGTAACTGTTTGCGTATCTTAATTTTTACGCCTGAATTACATCAAAGATTCAATAACTAATACTTTCTACCTTGTTACTTTCCTAGTGGTTGTCTATAGTATTACAAGCTGACATAATATCCTCCCAACCACCATTAGTGCAAATCTTGCCTCTCATACGATTATGTAGAAGCACAGCGTTATGTATCCCAACTGTACATACACACACATCATGATTCTTCCTTTCTGTACCCCTTCCTTTGTCTACACCTGTTAGAGACAGGCACTCCATTGTCATTCAACGAATTTAGGTGCCTGAACTCGACGACACAATCTAACAGAGTCCAGCATTCCAAAACAACAGTGAGTTATCCGAAGTTGTCGACCATAAACATTTACAGCTCAACTTATTACTATGGCCCCGCGATGTATAATTCATTTTTATACTTTTCTGCTGGATACTTAAGACCTAGATACAGCAAGACCTACATAGCAACACATGTACTTAATGTTTTATATGTGGTCAGTGAAGTCCCCTCAGGGTTTATCTTGCAGTCTTGCAACTCATTCTGTAGATCCTTTGACTGTGCCATTCATATGGATGAGTCACGGCCAATGCTTGACCAGTTTGCTCTCTGTGAGAGCCTGAGAGAAAGATTTCTCTCCATGTGACTCTTCGCAGGTACACTATAGATCATCAGTCTCTTTCCTCTGTGGCTCCATGAACTCCTTCTTCAGAAAATTTGGAGTTCAACTGAGTTTCATGATGCTGTAGTACAGGTTCTCCAGAGTCCTGACTCTTCGCTGACCTCGAAAGGCTAGGGCCAAAATGTTGGCTGGCTTTCTGACTCTTCTATTTTTCCAATTTTTTATATTATAATTTTTGTTTTTATTTTTGTTTTATTGAAGTACAAATATCAATGAGACAGTTTTAAGATATCTCGACAAGATAGATTTGATAAACTAATACATTGTAAATGGTTTTCATAATGCTTTGGTGTCATAGAAGGTGCATATATGATATTATACTTACAGACATTATTATACCATATGTCTCTTATCAGTAAATTAAGAGACTGTAGCTGTTTGTGTATCTTATTTTTATACCTGAATTATATCAAAGATTCAATAATTAATACTTTCTAACTTGTTATTTTCCTTGTGGTTGTCCATAGTAATAGAAGTCGACATAACATCCTGTCCAACCACCATCAGTGCAAATCTTGCCTCTCATAGAATTATGTAGAAGCACAGTGTTTTCTATCCCAACTGTTCATACACACACATCATGATTCTTCATTTCTATAGCCCTTCCTTTGTCTACACCCGTCAAAGGTGCGCACTCCATTGTCATTCAACGAACTTAGGTGCTTGAACTCGACACCACAATCCAACACAGTCCAGCATTCCACAACAATGGTGAGCTATCCGAAGAAATTGTCGACCATAACCATTTAGAGCTCAACTTATTATTATGGCCCTGCGATGCATACTTCATTTTTATACTTTTCTGCTAGACGGCTAAGACCTTGATAGAGCAAGACTTATATACCAACACATGTACTTTATGTTTCTTATGAGGTCACTGAAGTTCCCTCTGGGTTTATCTTACAGTCCTGTACCTTATTCTGCAGGCCCTTTGTCTGTGTCTTCCATGTGGATGAGTCACGGCTAATGCATGAACACTTTGCTCTCTGTGAGAGCCTGAGAGCAAGATTTCTCTCCATGTGCGTCTCCCTAGGCACACTATAGAATGGCGATCTATTTCCTGTGTAGCTCCATAATTTCCTTGTTCAGAAACTGTGGAGCTCAACTGAGATTTACAATGTTGCAGTACAGGTTCTCCTATGTCCTGAGTCTTCGCTGACCTTGAAAGGCAAGGGCCAAACTGTTGGCTGGCCTTGTGGCTCTTCGATTTCTCCAACTTTCATCTGTGAACTTAGGTTGTTAACCATCCAGAAGAAAAGCTGATTAGTACCCTTCAGCATATGCCATTCGCTTTGCCTTATCTGACTCAATTGATTTTAGTTGTTGTTGTACATTTCCATTTGTATTTCTGCTTTTCACTTCTTATACTAGGGAGACTACCCGATATTTACACATGCATGTCTAGTATATTTCACTTATGAGTATAAGTTCAACTGACATCCACTTCAATATAAATGCTTCAAACGTATCATTCTTAATGGCTGAGTAATACTCCATTTTATGGAAATACCACATTTTTTTTTAACCATTCCTCATGTGATGGACATCTTGGTTGTTTCTAAGATTTTTCAATCAGACATTGCGCTGCTATAAATACAGGTACACATATATCTCTACGATACAATGTATCTAGATCCTTTGGGAAAATTCCCATTAGGGGGATAGCTGGATTGAATGGGATTTCTAGTCCTACTCTTTTGAAGAGTCTCCACACTGGCCTCAAAAATGGATGTACCAGTCTACATTCCCACCAGCAGTGGAGAAGTGTTCCCTTTTCCCCACAACCTCTCCAACATTTGTTGTTGGTTGATTTCCTTATGATACCCATTCTTTCTGGAGTGAGATGGTATCTCAGTGTTGTTTTTATTTCCATTTCATGGATGGCTAGTAATGTGGAGCATTTTTTCACATATTTATTCACTTCTTTAATTCCGTCATCTGAGAAGTGTGTATTCATCTCAGATGCCCATTTCTGAATTGGGTCTTCAAATTTGAGCGTCCTGTTATGTCATATTTCGTTATATATTCTAGGCAGCAGACGTTTGTCTGATTGCTTTTTAGTTAGGAGTTTTTCAAAATTTGTGGTTGTCTTTAGACTCTTGACAATTTCTTTTGACATGCAGAAGCTGCTTAAGAAGTATTAATCCCAGTTGTTGATTCTTTCAAGTGCTTCCCCTGCGAATATATGTTTGTTCATGAACTATTTACCTACCCCTAAGTCTTCAAGAGTTCCTCCTACTTTCTCTCCCAAGAGATTGAGTGTTTCTGTTTTAATGTTTAGATCTTTAAACTATTTTGACTTTAACTTAGTTCATGGTGATAGAGCTGGGTCAAGTTTTAGTTTTCGGCATGTAGAAAGCCAGGTTTACCAGCAGCATTTGTTAAAGAGGCTATCTTTCTTCGACTGAGCTTTTTTAGCCCCTTTGTCGCAGATCAGATGGCTGAGTGTGGTTGTAGATGCCTCTGCGTCTTCTATTCTATTCCACTGATCCTCAGGTCTATTTTGTTGCCAATACCATGTTGATTTTTTCGCAGTGTTTTTGTAGTACCATTTCAACTCAGGAAATGTGATGCCTCCAGCCTTGTCTTTATTGGCTAAGATTGCCTTTGCTATTCTAGGTCGTTTCTGGTTCCAAGTAATTTTAGAAATGATTTCTCTATGTCTGGGAGGTATGTTGGTGGCAGTTTGATAGGGATTTCATAAAATCTGTACAACAATTTTGGTAGTATGGCCATCATCACAATGTTGGTTCTTCCTATCCAGGAGCATGGAATATCTTTCCATTGTCTGAAGTCTTCTATACTCTCTTTTCTTAAACTGTTGCAATTTTCAGTGAAAAGATGTTTGATTTCCTTGGTAAAGTGAATCCCAAGGTATTTCATTTTCTGGGGTGCTATTGTAAGAGGTATTGTTTCTTTTCTTTCCCTTTCAGAGTGCTTGTTATCTCTGTAGAGGAAGGCTATTGACTTTTGAGTATTGGTTTTGTATCCTCCTATGATACTGAATTTTCGTATCTGTTCTAGTAGTTTCTTGGTGGAATTTTTGGGGACTTCCAAGTAAAGTATCATGTCATCTGCAAATAGTGATTATTTAACTTCTTCTTTTCCTATTCTTATTCCCTTTATTTCTCCCTCTTTTCTAATGGCTGTTACTCAGGATTCCAAGACTATATTGAATACGAGGGGTGATAGAGAATATCCTTGTCTTGTACCTGATTTAAAAGTGAAAGACTTCAGTTCTTTGCCATTTAAGATTATATGAGCTATTGGGTTGTCATAGCTGGCTTTTATCAAGTTAAGATAGTGTTCATCTATTCCAATTTTCTGTAGGATCCTGAACACGCATGAGTTTTGGACTTTGTCAAAAGCTTTCTCTGCATCAATTGAGATGATCATGTGGTTTGTAGATTTCAGTATATTAATATAGTATATTACATTTATAGATTTTCGAATATTGAACCATCCTTGCATCCCTGGGATGAATCCTACCTGGTCAAGGTATACGATCTTCTCAAAAATTTGCAGTATTCCATTTGCCAGTATTTTGTTGAGTATTTTTGCATCTATGTTCATGAGGAGATTGGCCTGTAGTTCTCCTTTTTGCATGTGTGTTTCGCTGGTTTTGGAATCAGTATTATACTTGCCTTCAGAAATGATGTTGAGAGGAATATTTCCTTTGCACTTTCATGGAAGATTTTGTGGAGTGTGGGGATTATATCTTCTATAAATTTCTTGTAGAATTCAGCTGTGAATTCACCAGGCCTTGGACTTTTCTTTTTCGGTAGGCTTTTTATTATGTTTCAAATTTTGTTGGCTGTTATCGGCTTATTGAGATTTGTTATATCGGCCCCTGAGACCGGGCAGAGACAGCGCGGCCGACTCCGCCGTCCTGCTCCATCCCGCTCGCCCCCGCCCAGCCCCTGAGACCAGGCAGAGACAGCGCGGCCGACTCCGTTGTCTTGCTCCATCCCGCCTACCACCGCCCAGCCCCTGAGACCGGCCAGAGACAGCGCGGCCGACTCCGCCATCCTGCTCCATCCCGTCTGCGCCTGCCCAGCCCCAGAGACCAGCCTGAGACAGTGGCTGACTCCAGCGGACTCCTGGATCCCGCGCCAAGCTCTCCCAGCGAGAGCGAATTTACAGGACTCACCAGGCTTCCCAGATCAGTGAGAGGGTGGTGAGTCTGAGGGAGAGCCTTTGGCTTCTTCCCACGCGCGCTACGTGGATCCCTGTCCCCAACCCCTCCAAGCCAGTGACTGGCCTGAAACCTCA
>PVKA01047823.1:0-14114 GCA_004027165.1 Ctenomys sociabilis
GTATCCTCCTATGCTACTGAATTTTCTTATTAATTCTGTAAGACTTTTGGTGGAGTTTTGGGGCTTTTCTACGTAGAACAACATAACATCTCTGAATAATGGTAATTCTACTTCTTCCTTTCCAATTCTTATTCCTTTTATTTTGCTCTCTTGTCTAGTTGTTCTGGGTAATGTTTCCAGAACTATGTTGAATAAGAGTGGAGCCATTTGGATCCTTGTCTTTTTCCTGATTTTAAAGTAAAGGCTGTCAGTTTTTGTCCAGTTGGCTGTTGGATTGTCATAGATGACTTGTTGTCCCTTTATTGAAGTTTAGTGCAAGGCATAGGAAATGTGTATACTTTTTCCTTTGAATTTGGCAGTTTTTAGTTACTTCATCATTGGTGGGATAAAAATCAAGACATCCACAATTTAAAGGAGGAAATATTGATTTTGCTCAGTCTGTAGAGTTTTCAATCGAGGCAGAATGGCATGGCAGATGGTCCTAACAGGAGAAAGAGCTCAGGTCATGGCAGATAGGCAGAAGCATAGAGCATGAAGGGAGTATGAAAGTTATATTTCTTCCAGTCTATATGCTCAGTGACCCATCTCTTCCCACTTGGCTTTATCTCTCAACATCACAGCCAGCTATAAATTGATCAGTGGTAAAATATAATTTCACCACTTATGATCCAGTAATCTCCAAATTTCTCTATCTGTAAGCACATGGGGCTTTTAGGCGGCATGTAGATATGACTCATAACCACCAAAACTCCCTAAGAAAAAGAATGGCACTGGCACATACTACTTCATTGCAGATGGAAGCATGGAGATTAGTTTCCACACTAGGCCTGTTGTTCAAGTTTTTGTTGCTATGGCAAATATCTGAGAATACCAATTCAAAGCAGGAAATATTTAATTTTGATGCATTGTTTCACATGTTGCGGTTTATGTTTGAATGGCTCCATGGTAGAAAATCATAGTAGAAGGGAATGTCAGAATAAGGCTGCTCACCTCATGGAAGTCAGAAAGCAGAGGCTGTGAGAGCCAGAAACACAGGGGCTAAGTTAAGATATAGTCTTCATGGTCATGTTCCCAGGATCTACTCTCTTCAACTAGATCTCACCTCCTAAATTTGCATTAGGTCTTAATAACACCACGACGTTATGGTTCAAACAATGAATTAGTCCACTGTGGAAATTAGAGTTCTTGTTACCCATTCACTTTCAGAAAGCACTAATTCTGAAATGTTCTGAGATATTTGTGGGGATATTTTAGATTTCCACTGTAACAAGGCCCTGTTGATGTGAGGAAGGCGAAGCTAATTACTAACCAACTTTGCATTTGTTGTCCTTATTCACTCTTGTTCCTGCTAAGCAGAAGTGGAAGTTCAACTCTCCCTGCATGACTATATTGACACCAGAGTTAAGAAAGAAATAGTACTTCTTATTATTGTTGACCTATATTTTGTACCTTTCCTATCAATAGCTTCCCTTTCTGAACCAACAAACTTTTCAACTTGTAGTATGGTAGTTTTATTTGATTTAAAATGCCATATTAGTGGAATCAATCACAATGTAGTGTTTTGTGTACAAATTGTGTCAATACTTCATTAGATATTATCTATGAGATTAATTGATGTGGAATTTATCACTTGTTCTATTTGATCACTGCGCTGTATTTCATTGTAAGAGTCAAATATAAATATAAAGAGTAATATGATTGGTCTTTGTTGTATTTTTATACTTTCATCTAAATCCTTATAATATTATTTCAACATCTCTTCATGATTAGGGGCATTTTGATTTTTCTTTTTTCAATCAAGTTGTGACTTTTCTGCTTGCGAAGTGATAAGAGATTTTACAATCTTATCTTGAATATTTTAAATATGTTAATCCTATTTAAACTCTTTTTGTAGGAATATGCTCTTCTGAAGTACACAATGTGGACTACTTAGCATACAGAACCTTACTGTATCATTTAAATTATTGAGCTAGAAATTCAACTCTCCTTGCAACTCTTCAAACAATTTATTGTGTCTAAAATTGGATATTGGTTCATATTACCTTGATGCCTTCAACTAATGCCTTGTTGACAAGAGAGGGGGAGGAAACCAGAAAGTTTTGTGACCTAACTTGTAGCTTGAAAGTGCCAAATTGTGGTGCAATATTTAAAATAAATATAACAAAGAGATGTGGGATTTTTAGAGTGACACTGCAAAAGATTGTGCAAATAAATCAAACCAAAAATAAATAAAGGGAAGATACTGTGTTTATTGCATGAGAAGATGTAATATCAGTAATATAGCATTTCTTCTTGAACTATTCTACAGATTGAATGCAATTCTCCAGAAAAATTTCATTCTGTATCTGTCTGTTCTGTCTGTCTGCATGTCTGTCACTCTGTCTGTCTGTCTCTGTTTGTGTCTCTGTCTCTGTCTCTGTGTGTTTCTCTGTCTGTCTCTGTCTTCATCTGACTATCTACTCTGTCTCTGTCTCTCTGTCTCTCTCTCTGTCTCTCTCTCTCTGTCTCTGTCTCTGTCTCTCTCTCTCTCTCTCTCTCTCTCTCTCTCTCTCTCTCTCTCTCTCTCTCTCTCTCTCTCTCTCTTCCTTCTTCTCCGGAGCACACAATGCACGTTTTCATCTTAACAGGTATTTCAAGAAACACTGAGTAGTACATAAAAATTGAAAAAGAGAATAAAGTTATGGGATTCAACAACTCATTATCAAAACTTACTACAAATGGAATAATCAATCGGTATTTTATGGAACTACCATAAGAAGAAATGCTTAAATAAATGAAAGAGTATTGAGGGTCCATAATTTACCCTAGAGAAATATAATCAACTGACATTTTACACAAGTGTACTGAGACTATTCAGTACACTTCAGGACAAAAAAAGAGTCTTAAAGAATGTGATGAAGGACATAGGAGAACCTGTACTGCAACATCATGAAACTCAGTTGAGCTCCAAATTTTCTGAACAAGGAGATTATGGAGCCACAGAGGAAAGAGATTGAAGTTCTATAGTGTGCCTGGGGAGAGTCACATGGAGAGAAAACTTTCTCTCAGGCTCTCACAGAGAGCAAACTGGTCAAGCATTGGCTGTGACTCATCCACATGGATGACACAGATAAAGGATCTTCAGAACAATGTACAGGACTACAAGATAAAACCTGAGGGGACTTCACTGACCTCATAAGAAACATAAAGTACATGTGTTGGTATATAAGTCTTGCTCTATCTAGGTCTTAACCATATCCAGCAGAAAAGTATAAAAATGAAGTATATATCATGAGGCCATAATATTAAGTTGAGCTGTAAATGGCTATGGTCGAAAACTTCTTTGAATAACTCACTATTGTTGCAAAATGCTGGACTGTGTTGGATTATGATGTCGAGTTCAAGCACCTAAGTTAGTTGAATGACAATGAATTGCCCAGCTTTGACAGGTGTAGACAAAGGAAGGGGTACAGAAAGAAAAAATTATGATGTGTGTGTATAGGCAGTACATTTGGGTTAGATAACGCTGTGCTTCTACATAATCCTATGAGAGGCAAGAACACTGGGATAACTTCAGATTTCCTGTTCCAGTTAATTGGTTAACATAATCTGAAACTCTTGCAAAGTTTCAGGATATAAGCAAAATGTAAACAAATTTTCTGCTGAAGTATAACATATAAGGTTTTTTCATTTAACAACAGTCCTTGTTCACAGCTGAAACTTTCTGAGCCTGAAATTTGTTTTATTCAGAATTCTGGTCTTCTGAGTTCTGACTGAAATTTCCATGATGTTAATCTTAGATTAATTCTAGGGTTTGTATAACTAGTATTTACAAACCTTTCCAAATGTATTCCACAAGCCACTTCTATAGGCTTCTGAATCACTTGGACAGGTCAGCATGGCAATAATTCCATTCCTGGTACCAAAAATCTATCTTAACAACTTCCTAATCTTTGAGACACAGTGCCTTTCACTGACAATTTAAATGACGAAAGATTTATTTTGGCATATGATACAGAACTCGGTTCACTTGCTCTAAGCAGAAATGGCATCAATGAAGGACCTAGGTAGAGAAAAGCCACTGACAAAATCATGGTTAACAGAAAGCAGAGGGTGAAACGAAGAGCTGGAGAAGAAGATACATGCTTCTAATTCACACACCCAGTGAGCTATCTTTCACCAAGCCCTGTTTCCCATCTTCACACTCAGCCACTGTTTTCACCAGTGAATGAATCCAGCAATTACTACAATACATCCCAGAGCCAATCCCCTTATAAAAGAACCACCTTGGAGTGCATGAGAATTTTGAGGGTCTTTTTTTATCTAAAAGAGAATAATGAGCATCTTCTCATGTGACCATTGGTTATTTTTATATCAGATTTAGAGAAATAATTATTCAAAATGTCTATTTTTTCTAGTACTAGAGATTGAATTCAGAATTTTTTCACTGACTGATCCATATCACCAGCCTGTTTTCATTTTTAGTTTTATATAGGCTTTCAGTCACTAAGCATCCTGGTTGGGCTTAACCCTGCAATGCTCCTGTCTCAGTCAAAGAGAGTGCTTACACTATAGACTTACAACCATGCTTTATGTTTCCAATTCCAGAAATGTACTGTTAACTTTTTAGTCATTGCTTATAAGAATTTGGTATATATTCTGAATATTAGACCTTTATGAGACATACAAATTGCAAATATTTTCTGCCAATTTTTTGGTTGTCTTTTCACATACTTTGTTATGTGTTTCAATACACAAGTATTTTTAATTTATGATTTTATAAAATTTGTAGCTTTGGTGTTAAATCTTGGAAATCTTTGTCATATTCAAAGACATGAACATTTATCACTATGACTTCTAGACATTTTCTAGCTTTGTCCCTTACCAGTGTGTTTTTACCAATTTTGAATTAAAATTTTTATATGGCATAAAACAATTACCTATTCATATTTTTAGTTGTTTCAGCACATTCTTTACTTATGACCTCATTTGCTTGTCTCTTGTTTTATTTTATTATCTTTTAAAAATATTTTAAAGAGATTATAGCAATAATTGGTATGATATTAGAAGAAGTATGCATTTAAAATACTAAAATGTTAGGTATTTCAAGCATGATTTCAGTATTACATATTGCTAGCCTCAGTGTAGTTCCTTAGTTCAGTTATCAGCATATAGAGTTACTCAGGGTAAGAATTCTACCGATTAACTGCTATTTTCAAAAACCTGATGGAGATTCTTAGGACCATTGTCTTATGCATCTTGTTTAATAATGATTACTCATATTTCCTAAGATTTTTCCTTTCTGTCTCTTCGTTGTTTAATTCTTAAGTTCTCGCTTTCCATTTAACTATATTATACCTTTTAATTTTTATTTCTTCTTGAAAATTCTTACACTAGGGAGATAATATGATATTTACACATGTGGGTCTGGTTTATTTCACTTATGAGTATATCTTCAAGTGGCATCCACTTATATATGAAGGCTTCAAATTTATTTTTCCTTACAGCTGAAAAATATTCTATTGTATAAAAATGGCACATCTTTTTCATTCATTCCTCAGGTGACAGGCATTTTGGTTGTTTCCAAGATTTAGCTATCACAAGTTATGCTGCAATAAACATAGTCACGCATATATCACTATGATACAGTGTTTTCAGTTCTTTTGAGAAAATTTACAGAAAGGGAATAACTGAATTGAACAGGATTTCCAATGCTAGCTTTTTGAGAAGTCTCCACCGTGATTTTCATATTGGCTACACCCGTCTACCTTTCCACCAGCAGTGGAGAAGGGTTCCTTTTCTTCTTTTTTTTTCCCCCTTTTCTCTTTTTTTTAATTTATTTTTTATGTGGACATATACAGAGTGTTCCACCCAACCACAGCTGAATACACATTTTTTTCAGCTGCACACGGGTCATTTTCCAAAATAGACCACATACTAGTCCAGAGGTCATGCCTAAGTATATGCAAGAAAATAGAAATTATCCCATGCATACTATCTGACCACAATGCAATGAAATTGGAAATAAATGACAAAAGAAATGAGAAAAACCCACTAAATTCATGGAAACTAAACAAAACCCTACTCAGCAATCAATGGGTTGCAGAAGAAATTCAACAAGAAATTAAACAATATCTACAATTCAATGAAAATTCAAGAACAAATTACCGGAATTTATCGGATGCGATGAAAGCAGTTCTTAGAGGGAAAATGGTAGCTATGAACTCACACGTTAGGAAAACAGAAAGGGAACAAATTAGCACCTTAATGTTGCACCTCCGACAGCAAGAAAAAGAAGAGCAAACAAAACCCACAGCGCAAAGACGGGCAGAAATCATAAAGATTAGATCAGAAATTAACTCAATTGAGATGAAAAAAACAGTTCAAAGAATCCACAAATCAAAAAGTTGGTTCTTTGAAAAACTAAATAAAGTTGATAAGCCTCTTGATAACCTCATCAAAAGGAGGCAAAAGAAAATTCAAATACAAGCGATAAGGAATGAAAAGGGTGAAATCACCACAGACCCACTGGAAATTCAGAAGATTATTAATAGTTACTTCGAAAATCTTTATGCTCACAGAATAGAAGACACAGAAAAAATGGACAGATTCCTCAAAAGGTACAAATTACCAAAACTGAATCAAGAAGATATTACAACTCTCAATAAGCTGATAACAGCCAACGAAATTCGAAACGTAATAAAAACCCTACCGACAAAGAAAAGTCCAGGGCCTGATGGATTCACAGCTGAATTCTACAAGAAATTTATAGAAGGTATAATCCCCACACTCCATAAACTCTTCCACGAAGTCGAAAAGGAAAAAGTCCTCTCAAAATCATTTCTGGAGGCAAGTATAATACTCATTCCAAAACCAGGTAAAGACGCAACCAGGAGAACTACAGGCCAATCTCCCTCATGAACATACATGCAAAAATACTCAACAAAATCCTGGCAAATAGAATACAGCAAATCATCAAGAAGATCATACACCATGACCAGGTAGCATTCATCCCAGTGATGCACGGATGGTTCAATATTCGAAAATCTATAAATGTAATACACTATATTAATAGACTGAAATCTAAAAACCACTTGATCATCTCAATTGATGCAGAGAAAGCCTTTGACAAAGTCCAACACTCATTCATGTTCAAGGTCCTACAGAAAATTGGAATAGAAGGACTCTTATCTTAACTTGATAAAATCCATCTATGACAACCCAAAAGCTCATATAATCCTAAATGGGGAAAAACTGAAATCTTTTACTCTCAATTCGGATACAAGACAAGGATGTCCTCTATCACCCCTCCTGTTCAATATAGCCTTGGAATCCTTAGCAACAGACATTAGAAAAGAGGGAGAAATAAAGGGAATAATAGGAAAAGAAGAAGTTAAATTATCATTATTTGCAGACGACATCATACTTTACTTGGAAGACCCCAAAAATTCCACCAATAAACTACTAGAACTAATAGGGAAATTCAGTAGCATAGCACGATAAAAAATCAATACGCAAAAGTCAATAGCATTCCTCTACACAGATAACAAACACACTGAAAGGGAAACAATAGAAACAATACCTTTCACAATAGCACTGCAGAAAATGAAATACCTTGGGATTCACTTAACCAAGGAAGTCAAAAATCTTTTCACAGAAAATTACAACACCCTAAGAAAAGAGATTATGGAGGATTTCAGAAAATGGAAAGATACTCCATGCTCCTGGATAGGAAGAACCAATATCGTGAAGATGGCCATACTCCCAAAATTGCAGTACAGATTTAATGCAATCCCTATCAAACTGCCACCAACATACCTACCAGATATAGAGAAATCAATCCTAAAATTTATTTGGAACCACAAACGACCTAGAAGAGCAAAGGCAATCTTGGCTAATAAAGACAAGGCCGGAGGCATCACAATTCCTGATTTGAAATTATACTACAAAGCCACTGTGATAAAATCAACATGGTATTGGCAATAAAATAGACCTGAGGATCAGTGGAATAGATTAGAAGATGCAGAGGCATCTACGAAAACACTCAGCCATCTTACCTTTGACAAAGCAGGTACACAAGCTCACTGAAAGAAAGATAGCCTATTTAACAAATGGTGCTGGAAAACATGGCTTTCTACATGCCGAAAACTAAAACTTGACCCAGCTCTGCCACCATGCACTAAGTTAAAGTCAAAATGGATTAAAGATCTAAACATTAAAACACAAACACTGAATCTCCTGGAAGAGAGTGTAGGAGGAACTCTTGAAGACATACGGGTACGTAAAGAGTTCATGAAAAAACACATATTCACACGGGAAGCACTTGAAAGAATCAACAACTGGGATCAACTCTTCTTAAGGAGCTTCTGCATGTCAAAAGCAATTGTCAACAGAGTGAAAAGGCAACCCACAAACTTTGAAAAACTGCTAACTAATAAGCAATCAGACAGAGGAATACTGTCTAGAGTATATAAAGCAATAAGATATAACAGGGCCCTCAAATTGAAAGACCCAATTCAGAAATGGGCATCTGAGATGACGACACACTTCTCAGTGGACAAAATTAAAGAAGCGAATAAATATATGAAAAAATGCTCCACATCGCTAGCCATTCTGGAAATGCAAATAAAAACTACACTGAGATACCATCTCACTCCAGAAAGAATGGCTATCATAAGGAAATCAACCAACAACAAATGTTGGAGAGGTTGTAGGGAAAAGGAAACACTTCTCCACTGCTGGTGGAAATGTAGACTGGTACAACCATTGTGCAGGTCCGTGTGGAGATTCCTCAAAAGAGTAGGACTAGCAATCCCATTCAAGCCGGCTATGCCCCTACTGGGAATTTTCCCAAAGAATCTGGATACATTGTATCATAGAGATATATGTGTACCTATGTTTATCGCAGCGCAATGTGTGATAGCAAAACCTTGGAAACAACCGTGATGTCCATCACATGAGGAATGGTTGAAAAAGATGTGGTATTTCTATATAATGCAGTATTACTTACCTATTAAGAATGATAAGTTTGAAGCATTTATATTGAAGTGGATGACACTTGAACATATACTCATAAGTGAAATAAACCAGACACACATGTGTAAATATCATATAGTCTCCCTAGTATAACAAGCAAAAAGCAGAAATACAAAAGGAAACGTACCACAAGTAAAATCAATTGAGTCAGATAAGGCAAAGTGAATGGCATATGCTGCAGGATACTAATCAGCTTTTCTTCTGGATGGTTAAAAACCTAAGATCATATGTCAGAGTTGGAGAAATAGAAGAGCCACAAGGCCAGGCAACATTTTTGCCCTAGCCTTTCAAGGTCGGCGAAGACTCAAGACATAGGAGAATCTGTACTACAACATCATGAAACTCAGTTGAGCTCCAAATTTTCTGAACAAGGAGATTATGGAGCCACAGAGGAAAGAGACTGAAGTTCTATAGTGTGTCTGGGGAGAGTCACATGGAGAGAAAACTTTTTCTCAAGCTCTCACAGAGAGAAAACTGGTCAAGCATTGGCTGTGACTCATCCACATGGATGACACAGACAAAGGAACCACAGAATAAGGTACAGGACTACAAAATAAACCCTGAGAGGACATCAATGACCACATAGGAAATATAAAGTACATGTGTTGGTATATAAGTTTTGATCTATCTAGTTCTTAACCATCCAGCAGAAATGTATAAAAATGAAGTATACATCGTGGAGCCATAATATTAAGCTGAGCTGTAAATGGCTATGGTCGACAATTTCTTTGAATAATTCACTATTGTTGTAGAATGCTAGACTGTGTTGGACTATGGTGTCGAGTTCAAGCACCTAAGTTAGTTGAATGTCAATGGAGTGCCCACCTTTGACAGGTGTAGACAAAGGAAGGAGTGTAGAAAGAAAAAAATCATGATGTCTGTGTATAGGCAGTACATTTGGGATAGATAACGCTGTGCTTCTACATAATTCTATGAGAGGCAAGATCTGCACTAATGGTGGTTGGACAGGATATTATGTCGCCTTCTAGTACTACGATCATCCACTAGCAAAATAATTATTGAATTTTTGATATAATTCACGTATAAAAAATAAGATAAGTAAGCAGCTACACTCTTAATTCACTGATAAGAGACATCTGCTATAATAATGTCTGTAAGTATATCATGTATGCACCTTGTACGATACCAAAACATTATGAAAACAGTTTGCAATGTATTAATTTATCGAATCTGTCTTGTTAAGGTGTCTTGAAACTGTCTGATTGACATTTGTAGTTCAATAAAATAAAATAAAAAATAAATTAAAGTACAAATATCAATGAGACAGTTTTAAGACACCTTAACAAGACAGATTCGATAAATTAATACATTGCAAACTGGTTTCATAATGTTTTGGTATCGTACAAGGTGCATACATGATATTGTACTTACAGACATTATTATAGCAGATGTCTCTTATCAGTAAATTAAGAGTGTAGATGTTTACTTATCTTACTTTTTATACCTGAATTATATCAAAAATTCAATAATTATTTTCCTAGTGAATGACCATAGTACTAGAAACTGACATAATATCCTGTCCAACCACCATCAGTGCAAATCTTGCCTCTCATAGGATTATGTAGAAGCACAGCGTTATCTAACCCAAATGTACTGCCTATACACACACATCATAATTTTTTCTTTCTGTACCCCTTCCTTTGTCTACACCTGTCAAAGCTGGGCAATTCATTGTCATTCAACTAACTTAGGTGCTTGAACTCGACATCATAATCCAACACAGTCCAGCATTTTGCAACAATAGTGAGTTATTCAAAGAAGTTTTCGACCATAGCCATTTACAGCTCAACTTAATATTATGGCCTCATGATATATACTTCATTTTTATACTTTTCTGCTGGATATGGTTAAGACCTAGATAGAGCAAGACTTATATACCAACACATGTACTTTATGTTTCTTATGAGGTCAGTGAAGTCCCCTCAGGTTTTATCTTGTAGTCCTGTACATTGTTCTGAAGATCCTTTATCTGTGTCATCCATGTGGATGAGTCACAGCCAATGCTTGACCAGTTTGCTCTCTGTGAGAGCCTGAGAGAAAGTTTTCTCTCCATGTGACTCTCCCCAGGCACACTATAGAACTTCAATCTCTTTCCTCTGTGGCTCCATAATCTCCTTGTTCAGAAAATTTGGAGCTCAACTGAGTTTCATGATGTTGCAGTACAGGTTCTCCTATGTCCTTCATCACATTCTTTAAGACTCTTTTTTTGTCCTGAAGTGTACTGAATAGTCTCAGTACACTTGTGTAAAATGTCAGTTGATTATATTTCTCTAGGGTAAATTATGGACCCTCAATACTCTTTCATTTATTTAAGCATTTCTTCTTATGGTAGTTCCATAAAATACCGATTGATTATTCCATTTGTAGTAAGTTTTGATAATGAGTTGTTGAATCCCATAACTTTATTCTCTTTTTCAATTTTTATGTACTACTCAGTGTTTCTTGAAATACCTGTTAAGATGAAAACGTGCATTGTGTGCTCCGGAGAAGAAGGAAGAGAGAGAGAGAGAGAGAGAGAGAGAGAGAGAGAGAGAGAGAGAGAGAGAGAGAGAGAGAGAGAGACAGAGACAGAGACAGAGAGAGAGAGACAGAGAGAGAGACAGAGAGACAGAGACAGAGTAGATAGTCAGATGAAGACAGAGACAGACAGAGAAACACACAGAGACAGAGACAGAGACACAAACAGAGACAGACAGACAGAGTGACAGACATGCAGACAGACAGAACAGACAGATACAGAATGAAATTTTTCTGGAGAATTGCATTCAATCTGTAGAATAGTTCAAGAAGAAATGCTATATTACTGATATTACATCTTCTCATGCAATAAACACAGTATCTTCCCTTTATTTATTTTTGGTTTGATTTATTTGCACAATCTTTTGCAGTGTCACTCTAAAAATCCCACATCTCTTTGTTATATTTATTTTAAATATTGCACCACAATTTGGCACTTTCAAGCTACAAGTTAGGTCACAAAACTTTCTGGTTTCCTCCCCCTCTCTTGTCAACAAGGCATTAGTTGAAGGCATCAAGGTAATATGAACCAATATCCAATTTTAGACACAATAAATTGTTTGAAGAGTTGCAAGGAGAGTTGAATTTCTAGCTCAATAATTTAAATGATACAGTAAGGTTCTGTATGCTAAGTAGTCCACATTGTGTACTTCAGAAGAGCATATTCCTACAAAAAGAGTTTAAATAGGATTAACATATTTAAAATATTCAAGATAAGATTGTAAAATCTCTTATCACTTCGCAAGCAGAAAAGTCACAACTTGATTGAAAAAAGAAAAATCAAAATGCCCCTAATCATGAAGAGATGTTGAAATAATATTATAAGGATTTAGATGAAAGTATAAAAATACAACAAAGACCAATCATATTACTCTTTATATTTATATTTGACTCTTACAATGAAATACAGCGCAGTGATCAAATAGAACAAGTGATAAATTCCACATCAATTAATCTCATAGATAATATCTAATGAAGTATTGACACAATTTGTACACAAAACACTACATTGTGATTGATTCCACTAATATGGCATTTTAAATCAAATAAAACTACCATACTACAAGTTGAAAAGTTTGTTGGTTCAGAAAGGGAAGCTATTGATAGGAAAGGTACAAAATATAGGTCAACAATAATAAGAAGTACTATTTCTTTCTTAACTCTGGTGTCAATATAGTCATGCAGGGAGAGTTGAACTTCCACTTCTGCTTAGCAGGAACAAGAGTGAATAAGGACAACAAATGCAAAGTTGGTTAGTAATTAGCTTCGCCTTCCTCACATCAACAGGGCCTTGTTACAGTGGAAATCTAAAATATCCCCACAAATATCTCAGAACATTTCAGAATTAGTGCTTTCTGAAAGTGAATGGGTAACAAGAACTCTAATTTCCACAGTGGACTAATTCATTGTTTGAACCATAACGTCGTGGTGTTATTAAGACCTAATGCAAATTTAGGAGGTGAGATCTAGTTGAAGAGAGTAGATCCTGGGAACATGACCATGAAGACTATATCTTAACTTAGCCCCTGTGTTTCTGGCTCTCACAGCCTCTGCTTTCTGACTTCCATGAGGTGAGCAGCCTTATTCTGACATTCCCTTCTACTATGATTTTCTACCATGGAGCCATTCAAACATAAACCGCAACATGTGAAACAATGCATCAAAATTAAATATTTCCTGCTTTGAATTGGTATTCTCAGATATTTGCCATAGCAACAAAAACTTGAACAACAGGCCTAGTGTGGAAACTAATCTCCATGCTTCCATCTGCAATGAAGTAGTATGTGCCAGTGCCATTCTTTTTCTTAGGGAGTTTTGGTGGTTATGAGTCATATCTACATGCCGCCTAAAAGCCCCATGTGCTTACAGATAGAGAAATTTGGAGATTACTGGATCATAAGTGGTGAAATTATATTTTACCACTGATCAATTTATAGCTGGCTGTGATGTTGAGAGATAAAGCCAAGTGGGAAGAGATGGGTCACTGAGCATATAGACTGGAAGAAATATAACTTTCATACTCCCTTCATGCTCTATGCTTCTGCCTATCTGCCATGACCTGAGCTCTTTCTCCTGTTAGGACCATCTGCCATGCCATTCTGCCTCGATTGAAAACTCTACAGACTGAGCAAAATCAATATTTCCTCCTTTAAATTGTGGATGTCTTGATTTTTATCCCACCAATGATGAAGTAACTAAAAACTGCCAAATTCAAAGGAAAAAGTATACACATTTCCTATGCCTTGCACTAAACTTCAATAAAGGGACAACAAGTCATCTATGACAATCCAACAGCCAACTGGACAAAAACTGACAGCCTTTACTTTAAAATCAGGAAAAAGACAAGGATCCAAATGGCTCCACTCTTATTCAACATAGTTCTGGAAACATTACCCAGAACAACTAGACAAGAGAGCAAAATAAAAGGAATAAGAATTGGAAAGGAAGAAGTAGAATTACCATTATTCAGAGATGTTATGTTGTTCTACGTAGAAAAGCCCCAAAACTCCACCAAAAGTCTTACAGAATTAATAAGAAAATTCAGTAGCATAGGAGGATAC
>PVKA01047824.1:0-14111 GCA_004027165.1 Ctenomys sociabilis
TTCAATTCAATTCCCAGTACTACAAAAAGGAAGAGAGAGAGAGAGAGAGAGAGAGAGAGAGAGAGAGAGAGAGAGAGAGAGAAGAGAAGAGGAGAGGAGAGGAGAGGAGAGGAGAGGAGAGGAGAGGAGAGGAGAGGAGAGAAAAAGAAGAGAGAAAGAGAAAGAAGAAAGAAAAAAGAAAGAAAGAGAAAGAAAGAAGAAAGAAAATAAAAGAAAACAAGGTGTCTACGGCTTTGGAAGGCCGACACTCCCACTGCGGGCCAGACCTCAAGGCAAAAGAGCAAACGCAGTGACCCACTTCCCTAGGGAGGGGCACCAGGGACTGATATTCTAAACAGCTATCAATCACTTGAAAGAGCCCAAATGAGTCACTAGCCCAGCCCCAACAGGAAGAGACCCTGTCCCACATTCATGCCCACTTGCTACTTGACTCTCTTCCCCATTTAGTACTGGATTTAATCAACTGTACTCGAGCAAGGGTGCTTGTAATCTCATTGGTGGACCATAGTTTTGTTCTACCTCATGCCCCCCAAGTCGTCTCCACCACCTTAGATCCGCCTCACCACATGGTTTTCCTCTTTAAAAGTCCCTAGAGGAAAAAAAAAATTAAAAAGAAAAAGTCCCTAGAGGAGACAGCTCCCCAGGGGCCACCCTTTCGTGGGCCCCCTCCTGTCCTTCTCTCAGACAGGAGCTTTCTTTCCCCCAATAAATATATTCTGCTCATAACCTCTGTTTGTTCCTAAAATTCATTCTTTGGTTTTACAGAACAGGAACTCGTCCCAGGTACCTTTCAGGTTGGGAGATCAGTTTTCCCATACATCATTTGGAGGTTGTCCACCTGAGATCATTTGTTCCCTGTATCATTTTCATAGTCATAGCGAAGGCAATTGAAAAGTTTAGGATAGAGCCCAGGGAGATAGCTCACTAGACTAAGAACTTGCCTGGCAAGCGCAAGGGCCTGAGTTCAATCCCTGGTTCGGCAAAAAAAAAAAAAAAAAAAAAAAAAAAAAAAAGAAGTTTAGGAGAACTGTGAACTTGCCTGTCCCTTGTTTCATGTTGACTAGAGGTCACACAATTGTGCTTTTCACCAAACTGAACAAGTTGTCCGTGTGTCTGGTTAGGTGGGGCTTCTGAGAGTGGAGTGAGGGCGAAGCTCGCATTACTAGCAAATCCCCCCAGAAGAGCTCGCAGCCGCTGGGCTGAGGGCATCTGCGTCTGCTGCAGGCGTACGCTCTTGGGAGTGGTTTGCGTGGGTCTCCTGCAGGCGGCGCTGCGGAGCGGCTCGTCACCCTGCTCTCGTGTGGCGCTTCCGCATGCGACCTGACGGTCACAGGAACAGGAACAGGAACCATAGCCGCGCAGCCCCCGCAAATGGGCTCTTAGAGCAGTCTCCCTCTGCCGTGGTGGAGGGGAGACTCCTCCGCTCTGGTTTGCATCTGTGTTCTCTCCGCCCTGTGAGCTCCGATGTGAGGCACGCAAGCACCGCTCCCAGATTCCGCTTCCTCCTGGAGGGCCCTCGGCCAAGGGCTTGCACTTCAGTCCCTGCCTTTGTCCTCTGCTCCAGGTGTTTCAGGAGAAAGATCTTTGAGCTGTCAATTTCAGGGGCAGCTGACACTGCAAATGCAGCTGCAGTTCTATGACACTGAATTCCGGATTTCTCGATTTCATGTGCATTGGGTCACCATTTGTTCCAGAAAACTCCAGTTCCTCTCGGTCACTACGCTAGCGTGGTTTGCTGAGGCACTTGGAGAGTTGTGCACCGTACCATGGTCAGCCAAGGCCACGGCTGTGTTCCACTGATGGTGAACGCCCTGCTCCTCAGAAGGCCACCCGTCATCACCCAGGAGACAAGAACTATGGGGCGGCAGCCCGCCCTGGGATTGTAGGGCCGGGCCTGTGCCTGGACTCCAGGCCACTGGGTCTGGACCCGGGCCTCAGCACACTGGACCCACTATGCAGTCAGCTTGGGAGCTGCGCTGCATGCTGACCCACAGCTCAGCCCCTCTACTGCCCGCGTGGCCCTTGGAGGACGGGATGGGAGCTTGCTGCAGCTGGAGCCAAGCTTCTCAGCTGCTTCTCTCCAACCTCTGCACTGTGAGTGGTGCCCTGTGTGTGGCTCCGAGTGCTCTCAGGTGGCCTGGGCTCCCCTCCAGGGCCACAGTTGCCCCAAATTTCTTGTGCTGAGGTCACCTGAAGACTGAGGGACACTCGGATTGGTTGCTTCCCTTTGTAGCCACTGCTGTGCTTGACAAAACTCAACTCTACAGTCACACACATCTCTTACTAAGAGTCTATAAGAGATCATGAGATTAAAAGAAAAATAATCACATGTGAAAAATACTCATGGGTTTGATTATCTGGAAAAGCACCAACTCTCTAATTGCTGTTTACCACTCACTGCAATGTTATCCCTTCAATTTGAACTCATTTCAAACTTCCGCCTTAGCTAGGAATTGCTACAACCAGGTAACTGCACTGCATCGGGGGAGCCCAAGGGTCTGCAGAATGCGACACAGCTTTCCCTGCTCAGGTACTGATTCCTGGCTGAATCAATAAACTTCTCATATTTCTTTTTAGTAAAGCTGAGGCACATTGCCTCATAAACTGTGAGCTTGTCCTTTTAATAACCCTCGATGCTCTCTACCTACCATAAACTTGTGCCAATTTTAACTGGATCTCTTAAATACATCTCTGGCTGACATCAGCTTCTGGGCCCCTGGCTTCCCAATCAAGGTGCAGCCTATCTCTGTTTGCCATTTATTATTTGATGTGTGAGTTGTGTCTGATCAAATCTGAACCCTCTCACGTTCAGCCCTGGGGTTGGGAGCCTGAGTTAATTACTTGTGTTGTGAGTCATAGGAAATAAGAGTAGCAGACTTGCAGGTCAAACGGCCAGTCCACGCTCGGCTTCACCGTTCATTATGCATTAATGCTCTCCCGGCCTCCACTGCCTCATCTCTAAATTGGGTGTGCCAGTTCTTCACTGATTTTACTGATTTACAAAACAAATTATCCCAAAACTAAGCAGCTGGAGACAGCCAGTCATTACGTACGTGGATTTTGAAGGTGAGAACCCTGGGCCAAGCAGCAGCTTGGCTGAGTTCTGTGCATGGCAGGGATGCACGGGTGACTTTCTCCAGCCATCAGTTCAGAGCTGCTTCTAGAGGACTCAGAGCTGCAGCTGGCTGTCAGCTGGGGCCTCGGTTCCTCTCCACGTGGGCTTTCTATAGGGGAAGGGTCCCTTGGGCTTCCCTGTGCCCTGCTGACTGGCATTCTCAGAGCGTCCCGGTGGAAGCTGTCCCCTCGTAGCCAAGCTTCAAGAGCCCCACAGTGACACTCCAGCTGCACTCTGCTCTGCAGAAGCGAGTCATCCATGCCAGCCCGTATTTAGGAGAGGAGAAATGGTGTCTGCCATGTGCAGCAGGGTGCTCAGGAGCTGCTCAAGTGCAGGGCGTCTGGCTGTCGGCGTGCCCACATTTGCCAGGTGCACAGAGAAGCAGCAGTCATCCTAATGCTGGGAGCTGAGGAAGCTAGCACAGAGGTCAAATGTCTGTAGGCAGGACGAGGCCGCAGTGCCTAAAGCAGACAGGCCACCTCGGCCCTGGGTGCCCACGGCAGACATTCCTGCCTCCATTTCTCCCCAGGTAGGATGGATCGCACTGAGAGCCACAGATCCTCACATGATAACACAGAGGAGCTGCCATCCCTGTCCCCACATCCCCACAGGGATTCTCCTCGGAACCAAGGTGTTCTATGCACACCAAGCCACACCCTGGTAGCCTGGTGTCATTAACTGATGGTGCACAGAACAAGGCATTGGTCAAGCATTAGTGCAAGTCTTGCAAGAAGGTGGGTATCAAGGGGCCAGGGAGATGGCTCAATGGAATAAGCGCTTCCCTGGCAAGCGCAAGGGCCCAAGTTCAATCTCCGTTCTGCAAAAAAACAAAAAAGAAGGTGGGCATCTAGGGCCAGCGATATAGCTCAGCAGCATAAGTGCCTGCCAGGCAAGTGCAAGGTCCCAGGTTTGATCCCTGGACCCACATGCCATGTGAGTCCCAGAACCCCAGGTGATCTGTTCTAGCCCTGGAACCAGGCATGGTGGTGAATGCCTGTAATCCCAGGACCAGGGAGGCTGAGACAGGAGGATTGCTGCAAGTTCAAGAACAGCCTGGGGGCTACAAAGGTGAGCACAAGGCCAGCCCCACCTGTATAGAAAGATCCTATCTAAAGAAAAAGGTGTCTCATAAATCATTAAAAAAGAATATTTAAAAATGTGACAAGGGCCAGCCAGATAACTCGGCAGACTAAAGCCTGCTTAGGTAGCACAGGGGCTGGGGTTCAATCCTAGGTCTGCCGGGCCAGCCCCACCCCCAGGGCATGCTGGAAGGCTCACTACAAGTCTGATCTGTGTAGTGAGACCCTGCAGACCTTGTACTAACTACATTTTTTTAGAAAGTGTTGTAATCACATCCAAAGCTATTGAAAAGTGTGGACACAGTGGAGTTAGATTTTTAAATGTCCAAAGAGAGAAAAATCAGTAAGAATGCAGTAGACATGTCAACAAAGGACATCAAGAGCCCAAGAGGAAGTTGTATCTGGACACAGTCACTTGAATCTTCCAATACGACTAGGAGGCAGCAGCTGAATGGACAGTGCTCGCCTAGCGTGCCCGGCTCTGGGTTCTAGCCCAGCTCTGAAAAAAACAAAGGAAAAACAACTCAGGGATAAAACAGGCAGAACAGCATTCACAGTGTATAAATGCAAGTTTAAAAATATATAAATAGGGCTGGGGAGATGGCTCAATGGAATAAGTGCTTCCCTGGCAAGCACAAGGGCTTGAGTTCAATTCCTAGTTCTGCCAAAAAAAAAATTATATATATATATATATATGAAACACTGTATTTTCAGCACCCTATCACTAGATATTTTCATTCCCTAGAACTATCTTAGGTGTTCTGTCAGTTTCACATCTTAAATACTATCAGTACTAGTACTACAGAGCGCCGAATGTCCTGGCTAAGATGCTTCTAAGGGTTTCCAGTCTCAGATGCTCCTTCTCTGGCTCTGAATTTCACCCTTGTTCTCCAACAGAGCTGTTTTGGGCCTGCAGCTGTGACCATGAAATACATGGCTATGGCTTAGAGTGAGAAGGGGTGAGAAGGGTGCAGCATCTGAGACTGTGACTACTGGGTTGGGAATACAGTTCTAGCTGGGGGTGGAGCTCAGGGGCAGGGCTGGCCACTGTACACAGGTCCTCTCTCCTCTCTGTCGGTGTCTGTCTCTCTGTGTGTTGCTCTCTCCCTCTGTGTGTCTCTCTCTCTGTGCCATGCTCTCTGTATCCCTCTTCCTCTCTGTCTTTGTCTGTCTGTCTGTCTGTCTGTCTGTCTCTCTCTCTCTCTCTCTCTCTCTCTCTCTCTCCCCTTTTCCAACTCTCCTCAGAATCCAGTCCGCGGAGCTTGGAGCGCCTGACTTCCCAGTGTGTGTGGAGCTGTCCATGGTTCTGAAAGAGCAAGCGGTCCTACTCACCAAATTCGCGATTCCCAATTCTGCTGTGTCTGCTCCACTGTTGAACACTGCACTCGTCGTTTCCACGGTGAAAGGATTTGATGAACTTAAGAGCCTAGCGATAATGTGGAAGGGTAACAGAAAAGCCCACACTATGCCCTCTCTAAATGCATGTCTCTGTGGCATACACAAAACAAAACCAAAGTAGACCACACTGAGGAGTTCACCATGAAATTTTAAATAATAAATGAAACACAAACAATTTTTTTTTTATTTTTTATTTTTTGTCTTTTTGAGACAGGGTCTCACTATGCAGCTCAGGCTGGCCTTAAGCTCACTTTGTGGCTCAAGCTGGCCTTGAACTCACAACAATCCTCCTGCCTCAGCCTCCCGAGTGCTGGGATTACTGACCTGCACCATCACGCCTGGCCCAACGAATTTTTAAAAAGCAGCACCGGCAAGATAGCTCGGCAACGTAAGTGCCTGCCTGGCAAGCGCAAGGTCCTGAGTTCAATACCCAGTACCAAGAAATAAATAATAAATGAAACCATGAGGGGCTGGGGAGATGGCTCAGTGGAATAAGTGCTTCCCTGGCAAGCCCAAAGGCCTGAGTTCAATCCCCAGTTCTGCCAAAAAAAAAAAAAAGAAAGAAAGAAACCTTGAAATTGTAGACAAAAAGATGGGAAACCCAGAAGCTGGGGATTGAAACTCAGCGGTAGAGCACTTATTTGCCTGGCACGCACAGGGCTGTGGATTTAGCTGCAGTGCTTCCAAGGAAGAAAAAATAAGCCAACATTATTGTGGAGAATTTAGAGTTTAAGTATATAATTTATATTCATAACTGAATATTATATTTAATTTTAATTACTGTGGTTTATCTCTAAACATTATACACTTGTATTTTCAAAATTTCTAGGTTCTGTGGAAATAGCTCAGTAGAATAAATGCTTCTCTGGCAAGCACAAGGGCCTGAGTTCAATCCCTGGTTCTGCCAAAAAATTTTCTGAGGCCCAGTAAATAGCTCAGTGGCATAAGTGTCTGCCTGACAAGGTCTCGAGTTTGATCCCTGGTATCATAAAATAAATAAATGAATAAATAAGCCCCAGGGAGATGGCTCAATAGAATAAGCGTTTGCCTGGCAAGCACAAGGGTCTGAGGTCAATCCCCAGTTCCAGCAAAAGAAAAATGAGAGATTAAAATAAAAGAGAATTACTTTGGGGACCTGCCTACTAGCTCAGTTGCTTAAGTGTCTGCTTAAGCAAAGCACTCAGGCTCAGAATTCTGTGGTTCGATCCCCACTCAGGATGCCTTACCAGACCTGCCCTTAAGGCATCCTGAGCGGGCCAAAGGAAAAAAAAAAACCTTCAAAATTTTCTGGACATTATTTATATTTCCTTTTTTTTTCCTTTCTTTTTTTGTGTTTTTGAGACACGGTCTCACTATGCAGTTCAGGCTCACCTTAAGCTCACTTTGTAGCTCAGGCTGGTCTCAAACTCACAACAATCCTCCTGCCTCAGCCTCCCAAGTGCTGGGATTACAAGCCTGTGCCACCACACCCGGCTCACATATATTTTTTTTTAATAAAACAGTCCAACACAGATCAGCAGTCCACAAGAGAAGCAGGTTATCCACAGAAGTTGTTGATTTGAGCCATTCGAAGTTCATTATATTAATATGACTTTATATACCTCCGTTTTTATACTTTTCTGCTGGATAGTTAAGACCAAGTTAAAGCAAGACCTATATAACAAAAAATGTAACTTTTGTTATCAGATAAGGTCAATCAGGTACCCTCAGGGTTTATCCTGTAACCCTGCACCACACTTTGTAGATCTCTTGTCAGTGTCAGCCTTGTGGATGAGTCACAGCCATTGTTTGACCAATTTGCTCTCTGTGGAAGCCTGAGAGAAAGTTTTCTCTCCATGTGACTCTCTTTAGGCACACTATACATCATCGATTGTATTCTTCTGTGGCCCCATAATCTCCTTGACTGGAAAATTTGGGGCACAACTGAGTTACATGATGTTACATTACAAATTCTCCTATGTCCTGAGTCTTCACTGACCTTGAAAGGCTGGGGCCAAAATGTTGGCTGACTTTGCAGCCTTTCTTTTTCTCCAATTTTTGATCTGAAAACTTAGGTTGTTAGATGGCGGCTGTGCCTCAGTTTGCTCACATTCTTAGTCACCTTGTTAACCCTCCAGAAAAAAGTTTATTATTACCCTGCAACATATGCAGTTAGCCGGGCGTGGTGGCGCACGCCTGTAATCCCAGCACTCGGGAGGCTGAGGCAGGAGGATTGTTGTGAGTTCGAGACCAGCCTGAGCTACAAAGTGAGCTTAAGGCCAGCCTGAGCTGCATAGTGAGACCCTGTCTCAAAAAGACAAAAAAAAAAAAAAAACATATGCAGTTAGTCTAAATATCACACATCATAGGCATAACATGGAACATGTATTTTCCATCAAGTACTGAGATACTAAACCCTAACTCTGTACAGAATATGAAGAAAAAAATAAAAAATAGGAATGAACACTTACATATATTTACATAAATATTTAGAAATCCATCCATATACAGCATAGTAGCATTGTAGCAGGACTGTCTTGTGACATTTTTTGTCTTTTTTTTTTTTTCATTTACTACCCTTTTAAAAAGGGCAGTGAAGTAATAGCTGGTATGTCATGACAAGAAGTACATATTTAGAAGACCAGAATGGCAGGCCTTTGGAGTGTGGCCCTTCTATTATACTTTGTTAAATTCAGTGTAGTTGCTTGGTTCACAGGTATCAGCATATATAGTTAGTCAGGGTGAGAATCCTACCACTTAACTGCTAGTTTCAAAAACCTCCTGATGTTTCTCAGGATCATTGTCTTATCATCTAGTGTATATAAGTCTTGCCTCTGCCATATTTCTCAGCATTTCCTCATTGTCCAATCCTCAAGTTCTCACTTTCCTTTTAATACATTTCTATTTGCAGTTCTTTTGAGTTATACTAGGGAGACTATACGATATTTGCACATGTGGGTCTGGTTTATTTTGCTTGTAAGTATGTCTTCAAATGGCATCCACTTAAATATGAAGGCTTCGAGTTTATCATTCTTTACATCTGAGTAATATTCCATTGTGTAGAAATACATCTTTTTCAACAATTCCTCATGTGATGGGCATCTTGGTTGTTTCCAAGATTTGGCTATCACAAATTGTGTTGCTATAAACATAGGTACACATATATCCCTGATATGAAGTTTTCAGTTCCTCTGGGAAAATTCCCAGTAGGGATACAGCAGGCCTGAATGGGATTTCCAGTCCTAGTTTCCTAACGAGTCTCCACACTGATTTCCATAATGGTTGCAGCAGTCTACATTCCCACCACCAGTGGAGAAAGGTTCCCTTTTCCCCACAGCCTCTCCAACATTTGTTGTTGGTTGATCTGTTTATGATAGTCATTCTTTCTGGGGTGAGATGGTATCTCAGTGATGTTTTAATTTGCATTTCATGGATGACTAGTGATGTGGAACTTTCTTCATACATTTATTCGCTTCTTTAATTTTGTCCTCTGAGAAGTGTGTGTTCATCTCAGATGCCCATTTCTGGATTGGGTCTTTAAATTTAGGGGCCCTGATATTTTTTATTTCTTTATAAATTCTAGAGAGCAGACCCTTCCTTGTCTGAGTGCTGATGAGTTGGAATTTTTTCAAATTTTGTGGATTGTCTTTTCACTTTGCTGGTTTTTTTTTTTGTTGTTGTTGTTGTTGTTGTTTTTGTTTTTTTTGTCTTCTTGAGACAGGGTCTCACTATGCAGTTCAGGCTGGCCTTAAGCTCACTTTGTAGCTCAGGCTGGTCTTGAACTCATAACAATCCTCCTGCCTCAGCCTCCCAAGTGCTGGGATTACAGGCCTGTGCCACCACGCCCGGCTTGGTACTTTCTTTTGATGTGCAAAAACTTCTCAGTAACAGGTGGTTCCAGTTGTTAATTCTTTCAAGTGTTTCCTGTGAGAATACATGTTTGTTCATTAACTCTTTGCCTACCCCTATGTCTTCAAGAGTTTCTCCTACTTCCTCTTCCAGGAGATTGAGTGTCTCTGTTTTAATGTCAAGATCTTTAAACCATTTGACTTTAGCTTAGTGCATGGTGATAGACCTGGGAATGACACCTTCCAGATGCTCCATGATATGTCCTCACCGGCCCTGCCGCAGACGCGAAGCCCTCCCATGTGAGCCTCTCCCACCCTTTTCTTGATGAACTTGAGACCTTGAGCAGCTCCATGGAGCACTGCTTGTAGGGGGCAAAGCTGCACAATTCCCGGATCACATCCCACATGCACTTGGTGTGTTTGGTGTGTTCCGCGATAGCGGCTGTGCCTCACATTCTTTTGTGGCCCTTGTTGACGCCCATGGCTATGGGATAGCAAAGGGGCATGGCTATTCTTCTTCAATGGTTGCTGTGGCGGAAGGCTGTAGCTGTTATCTTTTTTTTTTTTGGCAGAACCAGGGATTGAACTCAGGCTCTTGCACTTGCCAGGGAAGTGCTTATTCCACTGAGCCATCTCACTGGCCCTGTAGTTGTTATGTTTAATGAAGTGGTTGTTTTGCTTCAGAATCTTCAGAGTGTGGGTGACAGTAAATTCCTCCAGAGAAGAGTTTTACTTGTTTTTGCCGAGTGCCTTGGCATCTACACCACCTCAGGCTGAGTCCACAGTTTGACAATGGGCCCCTCGGAAGCTTGTATTCAGCCTGCTCGGCCTTGTGAGCAGCCCACAAGTCAGGCCCCCCCTCACATGCACCACGGCTGTGTCCCTGTGTTCATCTGAGCACAGAACACTTCCCTCAAAGGATGGCCGGCCGTAGGGCCCTGCCCACCCTGGGGAGCTCACCCACCACACTTCCCTGAGGGCCGCCTGAACTTTGCCTTCTATTCCAAAAGTGCATGAAGCTATGCAACTAAGGCTACATTCTTGGATGTGGCATTTACAGCTATAAACTTCTCCTTGGACCTCCTTCCACGTGTATGTGATAATGACGTAAGCCCGGGCCCTCTCTCTGTCCTCAGCTCTTGTGTTTCTATCATCATTTGATTTTAGGAACTCTTGCTTCTTCCATGATTCCTTCTGTAATCACTGATTACTCAATAATGTAACCTCCATGTGTACATATTTTTTTTCTGCTATTGATTTCTAGATTCAGGGGCCTGGGAGATGGCTCAGTAGAATAAGCACTTACCTGGCAAGCACAAGGGCCTGAGTTCAATCCCTGGTTCCACCAAAAAAATAGATAAATAAAAGATTTTTAGCTTCACTCCACTATGATCCAGTAGTATGCAGGGCATCATTTCAATTGCTTTGTGTTTATTTGTACCTGCTTTATAGCCTCAGATATGGTCTATTTTGGAAGAAGTTCTGTGTGCTGCTGAGTGTGCATTCTGCTGTTGCATGAAACACTCTGTAGATGTCTCCCAAGTCCTTTGGTTCAAAGGTGTGGGTTTTTGTTGTTGTTTGTGATACCAGGGATTGAACTCAGGATCTTGCGTTTGCCAGGCAAGCAGTTATTCTACTGAGCTATCTTCCCGGCTCTTAAAGGTGTGGTTTAACGCTGGCATTTCCTTCTAATTGTGAGAATGGGATGTTGAATACCCTGCTGCTACCATGTTGGTGTCCCTCTGCCTCTTCTGTCCAGGACTTCTTGTCATGGGTACCAACATTGGTGTATATATATTTGTAGCTGTTGTCTCATGTTACATTTTTCCCTTTTGCAGCATGAAACATCCACCTTTATCTTTTCTGACAGGTTTTGGGCTGAAATCTTTGGTATCTGATAAACTAATCCTGCTTGCTTCTGGGTGCAGGGAGTAAGGTTGTCCATCCTTTTGCCTTTAATCTGTGAGGTTTTTTTGGGAGGGGAGGGATGAACATGTCCCCTGTAGGAACATGTGGCTGCCTTTTTGTTCTCTGGGCCAAGCCAGCCTGTGTCTCTGACGATCATCTAGTGAAGGCCAGGACATGGAGAGGCACTCTGGGAAGGCACTCCCTGGATCCTGTCACCGTCTTTTTTGTCCCGTGCCAATTTCTTCGGCTCCCCGTTTAGTTTCCCTCCCCATTAGCTGTGCACCTTTTTGGGGCTCCTTGGTGCTGGTGGAGCCCCATCTCTGCCCCAGATTCCCTCCAGTGCTTTATGGAGTGTTCATTTGGTGGCCATGTAGTTCTCTGGGGCTTGTGATGCAAGCTCTCTGCTTCTCTGTCCATCTGGAAGAATAATTTTGCAGGATATGCAAATTCGGGCTGGTAATTATTTTCTTTTATGCCTTGAAAAACTTTCCTCCTTCCTCTCCTGGCTTTTAAGGTTTATGCTGAGAAATCTGCTATGATTTGGATAAGTTTGCCTTTTTAAGTAGCTTGCTGCTTTTCTCCAACTAGTTTTAGTAATCTTAAATTTTGCTGAATTTCTGGAGTTTTATTATGATGTGTCATGGAGAGGTTCTTTTCTGGTCATGAGTATGTGGGTTCCCTATTTTATTTTATTGGGGGTTCTCTATTTAATTTTTTGTTTTGCATTTTTTTAGGGAAGGGTTTACAGGGTGTTCAGGATCTCACTATCAGACTGGACTGAAAGTGATTCTCCTGTTACAGCCTCCCAAGAGCTGGGACTACAGGCCCCAGCCACCACTCCCACTCTCATCTATTTTAATTCTTTCACCAGGTCTAGAACACTTTCTGCTGTGATTTCAATGAATAAGTCTTCACACCTAATTTTTTCTTTATCCCTATATTCAGGTGTCGGCCTCCTTTGAATCACCTGTTCTAGTTGAATGCAGCTTGCACGGCACCTTGCTCATTCATGGACATCCACATCCGCACTGTCCCCAGTTTCTCTTTTTTTTTTTTTTTTTTTTTTGGCGGAACCGAGGATTGAACTCAGGCCCTTACACTTCCCAGGGAAGCGCTTATTCCACTGAGCCACCTCCCCAGCCCCGTGTCCCCACTTTCTGATGCTCTGTCCTCCTTGTTGGTGGGATCTGCTAGCCAGGCTTCCTTTGCAGTTAGCCACATCTTGTGTCCTGCTTGCTTTCTTTCCTTTCCAGTTTTTTTGTTTTGTTTTGCTGGACTCTTCATTCCTATCTGTATTCTCTTGTTTAATTCAATTAATTGTCTTTTTCTGTAAGGTCATCAAATACTTAATTAGTAAAACCCTTTATCTGGTCAATGGACTCCTTGAAGCTTTCTAAGCATCTTATAAAACTGCTTAGTGTTTCTTCTTTGAGCTCTTCCAACATTTTGACCGTCTGTGTTCTGAGTTCTCTGCCTATAATTTCCTGTACTGCAGTGTCCGTGAGACCAGCTGTGGGCGAGTGAAGGGCCTCGGAGGCAAGCCTGGGCGAGTATGGCTTCACAGCCAGACAGCACAGCCACAGGCACCAGCCCTCTGGACAGATGGCTCCTCAGAGGCCCTGCGCACTGAGCCCTCCTGCACCCCGCAGGGCTTCCAGATGTGCTGGAGCCTCAGGACTCTGAGGCACACCCACGAACAGGCTGTGCAGTGCTGGCCTAGGCCCATTGCCACAATGAAAGAGAGCTGGGTTTGAAAAAACAAAGACTAATAATAATAATAATAATAATAATAATAATAATTAATGAGGGGCCAGGGAGATAACTCAGTAGAATAAGCTCTTCCCTGGCAAGCACAATGACCTGAGTTCAATCCCCAGTTCTGCCAAAAACAAAAAATTTTGATTATTCAGTACAAAAGGCATAGAGAACCCCAAATAGCTGCAGCAGGAAAAGAAGCTCTCCAAGACACACCCTAACACATTCCAGACCCTTTCTTAACACAATGAAAAAAATTTCAGAAATTCAACAAAAGGAGTGAGCACTAAAACCTGCTAGAGAAAAGCAACAAGTTACTTAAAAAGGCAGACTTATCCAAATCATAGCAGATTTCTCAGCACAAACCTTAAAAGCCAGGAGAAAAAGGTGACCCGTCCAGCAGGCCAATCTCCGCAGGTCGCCTGGGGGAGGAGTGGGGACTGACAAAGACATGGGACAGGGACGCGAGAAATGGAGACAAGACAGGATTCTGATCAAGTCTCGTTTATTCAAGGAAGTGAAGTAGCTTATATAGCAGAGGGAAGTCAACGTCATCAATGAGGTAGATACATTAGGGTAATGTTATAGGCTAATAACATTCATGTGATCAACCAAAGGAGCTTGTCACAGGAAGTCTAACTAAAAGAACAGAGGCAGGAAGCCATAATGCAGCAATTAACAGGAAGTGTCCATAAAAGGAATCTAAAGGAAGGCTTCCGGATTATTGTCTCCCACAGGTCCCCCTTTTTTATTTATTACTTTATGTAAGGCTTACTTGGCCATCCCTTGAGGGGGCAGCGCCTGTCTTAGGTTGAGGAGTCCTCTGTACCGGTCCAGCTCAAGCTTTACCCGTCATAGGACAGTAGAACAGCAAGGGTCCTCTTCCTGTCTTGGGCAGCGAGCGGTGTCTCGTGCATGCTCCTTATTACCCGTCTTTGGCTGACCTGACCATCTCACCAAGGGTGGGAAGGCTAAGAGATGGTCACCTCTGCCTCATCATAGGCAGGGTGAACTTCATCACAGCTATCC
>PVKA01047825.1:0-14115 GCA_004027165.1 Ctenomys sociabilis
CTAAACCAAGTAAGATTCATCCCAGGGATGCTGGGATGTCCAAAATACACAAATCAATAAATGTAATGCACTATGTTAAAAACAGAGCTATGGACAAAATCATGCGATCATCTCAGTAGATGTAGAAACAGTGTTTGACAAACCCCAACACCTATTTGTGATTTAAAAGACACCACACAAAATTGGAATTGATAAAATCTGATTAAAGTCATCTATGAAAAGCAAACAAGCCAACATCACGCTAAATGGAAAAAGTGGAAATTAAAAAAAGTGGAATATATGTATGTGTGTGTGTGTGTAAAATGTATCAAATAAAATCATTTTCTTTAAAAATTCATTAAAACTTGCATGTAGTAATCAATAGCAACATAGATAACTGGTTGACAATAAAATAAAAAAGATGGAAGGCAAGAGGGGGATAGAATAAACTGAGAGCCTTTCCTGGGATTCTGTCTTTCCTTATTTATATAAAAATGAGCTGAATTCCCTTGACACTTCCCACGAAACTGTACAGAGGAGGCAGGGGCACTTCGTTAAGTGAAAGTGTAGGGGAGGGAAGAGGAAGACTGCATGGCGATCAGACAGACCCTGCCTAGTGAAGACTGCCACACCCCATGGGTGTAGCCTATCCAAAGACCTCGGTTTTCTAATGACTCATGGGATGGGAAAGAGCACTGGATGCTTGTTAGAAGCAGCAATGAAGACTATTCAAGATTGCTGTAATATGGAAAGTGAAGGAAATTGTTGCGCATTCCAGTGAATCTAAAAGCAGAAGAGATTTAAGTGCTGGAGTGACCCCCAAGGAAAGCACTGGGGAAGAGTGGGCTGATTAGAAATATCCTCATTCAGATGGTTGGAGATGGAGTTTTGACTTCCTGGATACTGACGTTTACAAAGGGATAGGTTTCTTGTCTAAAAAAGAACATTACTGTGCTCTAAAACTGACAAAAAGCTAAGAAGATTTGCATTTTAAAGACATAAAGGATTTATAATTAGACATTGTTTCTGAAGTACAAGCTCTAAATAAAGGGAGGTCAGAGACTGTTATGGTTGATCCATTGAGTCAACTTGAGAAGTTTAGAAGCCTAACTAAGTAATTCACTTCTACATCGTAGAGGGTAGAGCACATGCCCTTGGCTGGCTATTTACACTGTAGGATGTTGTAATGGATGACTCTTTGTGTCAACTGGAGAAGCTTAGAATTTAAGGAAGTGACTTAGTAGGGGTTCAGGGTCCTACTTTGAAAATTTTCTCAGTCTATGCAAGAGGCCAGAGAGATGAGTCAATGCTTCATCTGGCCCAGGATGGGTTGCCTGTTTACAATATAGGGAACGAAAGCCACTTGTTCTTACAAGCTCCCTTTGGCTCTTGATTCTTTTTCTGACTTTCTTTCTGCTGCCTTGAACTGTCACCCCTCACCATGCAACCCTGCCTTGGAGCCCACTGATTATGGACTGAAAGCTCTACCAGTTATAAACTAAATAAGCCTTTCCTTCCTTAATTCTTGGCTTTGGGTATTTTGTCTCAAGACCAAGAGAAAAGTAACTAAGACAGTGACCTGAAATCCAGAGGAAACCTGGCTACAGTGTACCAGGGAGTTTAGCTGGGTGAAATAGCCAGACCTCCTCAGTCCTGTGTATTCTACAGATGCAAGCTACTGCAGCTGTCTGGACTCCTGATTCTGAGCCTTTCCCTGGTCTTATTGACTGTACATGCTGTTAAGACTTGCACGGGTGCTCTTTTCTCAAGATAGGAAGTAAACCTCTTGCTTATCATTCTCTAGAGCAGCAATAATGCCCAGGGATGGAGTGTGTAACTCTCATGAAGACTTACAGAAAAAGACAGGGAATAACAGCGTATAAGGGGGAGAGAATTCAAAATCCTCTGCCTGATAGCAGTGGCTCTACAGTGACCTCCCTTGGCATTGCCAGGGAACATCCCAGCAGTAGGCTTTGATATGCTGGGGCCCAGCTAGCTGCCTCTTTGTTCAGCCTCTATCAATCATCCAGATCAGGTCTCATTCTCGTGCTTCTCTGAATCCTGCTTTCTTATCCCACCAGTCTCCTCCTGCAGTCTTGAAGGGAAAGCAGAAAATTCACATTACTTTCTTATAAAAAAAAAAAAAAAAAACACCAAAAAAAATCCCCTTTTCTTTGTTTTAACTTCTCCAATCCAGGCTAAACCTTAACACTTATCCATGCATGTTCAAATGAGAAGTGTTTTTTTTTTTTTCTTTTGAAAAGGACTTGCCACCTTTTCCTCCACATTTAAAAGACCAAGCTTTGCATGCCTCCCATCAAATTCCTGTGAGTTCAACATCAACACTTCTTTCTCAAATGATTAAAAAAAAAAAAGGAAAAGTGAAGCATAAAAGTAAAATGATTTTCATTTTAATCTCCAAGACACGAGAAAGTTGTCAGTATTTGGAAATGAAGCAGATTTACTTCAGGCACAGAAATTTACGAGACTGGCTGACAACATCTACCCAGGATCAAACATGCAAGAGACTTGTCACTTGATGGAAATCCAAAGAATCTAGCCAAAGGCCTGGATCCCACAGCAATGTCCTTGTGCAGTCTATACCAGGAGGCCAAAGATTCTCCGATGAAGACTGCTGGGTCAGTGCTGCAAGGCACAGGGACTGTGGCTGAAGAACAGGTTGGAGCCAGCAGGCCAAAGGCTGGAGTTGGAAGCTGAAGAATCAGGAGACAAGATCAGGACAAAGCCGGGAGACACTGTCAAGATAGAGGCAAGACCAGTGCTTCTCCAAAGAGCTCAGTAGCCTTGCTTGGCAAAGCCAAGGACCTGAGCTCAGCCAAAGAGACCAGCTCAAGCCCCTCCAAAGAAAAGCCAGCAAAACGAAGGTCTTCCAAGGAAGACCAGCTGTAATTCTTCTGGCCTGTTCTCCTTTTATACTGCTCAGAAAACCAAATCAGCTGTGTGTCTCCACGCAGCTTGAGTTAGTCAATTAATTACCACAGAAGGTAGGGAAGGATAAAAGAAATAAAGGTAGGAAGCAGACATGGAAATCGGAATTTTATTTTATGTTTTCTCTTTGTAGTCTTTCTGGGGAGATTCTTAGTATGCAGTCCAGGCTGGCCTTGAACTTATAGCCCAGGTTGGTCTCAAAGTGACAGGCATCTTCCTGCCTGGAGGTTACAGGTGTGTGCTGCCTCACCCAGAATTTTAAAATTTTTTGTCCTTTTAAAAAAGATTCAACTTCAGTACACAAAAGTTGCTCAATTCCAGCTTTGTTTTGTTTTCTTTCAAAACTCAGTGAACCTAGGGAAGTTTCTTTCACTTGCAAACTGGCCCTTCTCTCCTCTGTACAGATTTCCTCTTCTCACTGGGAAACTGCTTCCTCCCACAGACCACATCTACTTCCAACATACGTAAATGATTTATATTCTAAAGTATCTTTTATGGATAACCTCGTAGAGAGCTGCATCGTAGGTGGAAGAAAGACTGTGAGCTCTCAAGGAACTAAGCAGAGAAAAAAAAAAAAAAGACTTTGAACGTCTGTCTGTCCCAATCCAGGACTCAAAATAGACACAATAGCGGGACCCATGTGCCTCCCTAAGGGATATGTAGTAACTAGAAATGAGACTGTAATGGGTATTACTTGTCAACAAGTCCAGATAATGAGCAGTCACCTGTGTGGGTGACCAGAGCATGCAGACCCTTCCCCAAAATGCCATTGTTCTCTCCATGTATGCTGGCCATATGACTCCCTTCCCTACTGGCTCAATAGGAGATAAATAGCTATACCCATCATCCTATTGCTGATCATTGCTTGACCCCCATTACATTCTCATTACTATGTACCCACTTCTGACTTTGCTCCATTAGACATTCTTAGAGAAGTAGCAACCCACTTTCCAGTGCCCACCTGTTTCTCAGGAACTCACTTCCAATAAATCTTACTTTCTGTGTTTTCATAGAATTCATTCTTCAATTTCAGAAGATATGAACTCTGCAAGTCTGACACCTAGCAAGTTGGGAGTTACATTTTCCTCTATATCAGTAAGAGTACACACTCTAGATCACCCACATTGAAGATATCCCCATGCCTCCATAAACATGGAGTTTATGAACTCTGGATCCTAGGGCACTTCTCTCTCCTGAGGGTCTACACTCCATTTCTTTGAGTGTATACTTTAAAAGCTGAATGATTTATCTGATTTGAAGAGAAACCAGAGAATTGAGTGTGTGTTTTCAATTTCTACCTGTTGAAATCTTCCCACTTCTCTTATTGACTATTCTTGAATGTGTTTTCCATAATGGGACTCAGCAAATTATATAATGTATTCTATGAATGAGTGGGTAGGGTTTCCTTTGTCAGTAATGGTACCACATGCCTATAATCCCAAAACTTCTGATGCTGAGACAGAAGGGTTGCCATGTTTGAGGCTACATAGAGAGTTCAAGGACAACTTGAAATACAGAGCAACGTGCTGCCTCAACAAATTAAAAAATAGGGGCCGGCGAGATGGCTCAGTGGAATAAGCACTTCGCTGGCAAGTGCAAGGACTTGAGTTCAATCCCCAGTTGAAAATAAATAAATAAATAAAAATATAAGAATAAGATTCTTTATCTTAATTCCTGGATACAGCCTGGTAACAGAACCAAGGAAGGGATAAAGAGATAGAACTCCTTTCAGTTAAAATGAATTATAAGGCCATAATTTCCATGATCATGGGCTAGAGACATAGCAATAGCAATGTACATAAAGGTAGAATGCTTGATTAAAACGTAGCAGATTGCTTTGGGCCTATATCCAATATAATACCATGTGATGATTATAACCACAATGATTATGGTATTTCTTTCATTTTATCTATTTATTTATTGTATTTTAGGGAAGGCTCTACAGGGTGTTCAGGGTCTCACTACTAGGTCAGACTTGTAGTGATCCTCATGTTTACAGTCTCCCAAGACCTGGGATTACAGGCGAATGCCACCACACCCAGTCTCACTTGCAGAAATACAAATGGAAACATACAACAACTAAAATCAATTGATTCCGATAAGGCAAAGTGAATGGCATATGCTGCAGGACATGCAGGATACTAATCAGCTTTTCTTCTGGATGGTTAACAACTTAAGTTCACAGATCAAAGTTGGAGAAATAGAAGAGCCACAAGGCCAGCCAACATTTTGGCCCTAGCCTTTCAAGGTCAGCGAAGACTCAGGACATAGGAGAACCTGTACTGCAACATCATGAAACTCAGTTGAGCTCCAAATTTTCTGAACAAGGAGATTATGGAGCCACAGAGGAAAGAGAGTGAAGTTCTATGGTGTGCCTGGGGAGAGCCACATGGAGAGAAAACTTTCTCTCAGGCTCTCATGGAGACCAAACTGGTCAAGCATTGGCTGTGACTCATCCACACGGATGACACAGACAAAGGATCTATAGAATAAGGTACAGGAGTACAAGATAAACCCTGAGGAGACTTCACTGACCTCATAAGAAATATAAAGTACATGTGTTGGTATATAAGTCTTGCTCTATCTAGGTCTTAACCATCCAGCAGAAAAGTATAAAAATGAAGTATACATCGCAGGGCCATAATATTAAGTTGAGCTGTAAATGGCTATGGTCGACAACATCTTTGAATAACTCACTATTGTTGTGGAATGCTGGACTGTGTTGGATTATGTTGTCGAGTTCAAGCACCTAAGTTAGTTGAATGATAATGGAGTGTCCACGTTTGACAGATGTAGAGCAAGGAAGGGGTATAGAATGGAAGAATCATGATGTGTGTGTATGGACAGTACAGTTGGGATAGATAACGCTGTGCTTCTACATAATTCTATGAGGGGCAAGATTTGCACTAATGGTGGTTGGACAGGATATTATGTTGGCTTCTAATACTATGGACAACCACTAGGAAAATAATGTTAGAAAGTATTAATTATTGAATGTTTGATATAATTCTGGTATAAAAAATAAGATGTAAACAGCTACACTCTCTTAATTTACTGATAAGAGACATATGGTATAATAATGTCTATAAGTATAATATCATGTACGCACCTTGTAGGATACCAAAACATTATGAAAACAGTTTGCAATATATTAATTTATCGATTCTGTCCTGTTAAGGTATCTTAAAACTGTCTCATTCATATTTGTACTTCAATAAAATAAAAAATAAATAAAAAAGAAAAATAAATGAATTATTGTATAGCACTTTTGATCTGCTTCATGCATTCTTTTTCTTTCCTGTATTACTTATTCAAGGATTCCATCATTTTTATATTCTGCTGTATTTTTTATCATGTCTTCTTTAGAAGCACTTAATAATACTTTCTTTATAGTTATTATCATTTCTTTTTTTATTTGAGAAATTATTTCTGATCTGATTTCCTCTATACCTTTCTGCAGTTGTTTCTGTACTTCACACGCTATTATTTCAGAGATTTTAGGTGTGTGATTTCCAATTTCTTCTATGCTAGTATCTTCTGTATTTGTTTTGGGTGGGCTTGGGGCCTAAGCCTACATTTTGTTCCTTCTCTCTGTCATTTTCTACAGCACTATCTTCTGACCTTTGGTGTAGACCTTAGATAGAGTTGTTACCTTAGCACCATGTCCAGATCAATCAAGTTCAAACTCCTCCAAGTGGGTGTGTCTTGGATCTGGTTGCTGTGCTACATTTCTTCCTGTTGCAGCCCTTGGAGTTGAACCCTCTGTGCTACTATAGTATGATGCTCTGTTCCTGAATCACTTGGGTGGGTCTTGCTTCTAGCCTCTTTGCTAAAGGGAAATCTGTTGCAGGTTTCATGCTGAGCCTGGGTTCCTGGTTGAATGAGGACCCAGCGAGCCCTGGTCATCTCACTCACATGCAGGGCTTGAGTTCTGGGCCGAATCAGGGTCCGGCAAGCCCCAGGTCTTCTCACTCACATGGATGCCTGGGCTAGGGTCGAATGAAGATCCAGTGGGCCCAGGTAGTCTTACTCACTCGCCCGGCCTAGGCTCTGGGTCAAATGTTATCTCTGTATTTTTCAACTTGAAAGGCAGTTTAGTTCAAGAGGAAGCAAAGATAGAAATAAAGAGCTCAAGAAAAATAATAATGTCATTGACATATAAACACATAAATAAATAGACTGGTAGTAAGATAAGTAGAATTGGTAATCACTTGCTGACATCCAGATCATTAAACTGCCCTGTCTTTGAAGAGTCTAAGAAGACAGAGCTGAACAAGTGACAGAATAAAGACCTAAGAGGATATATCTAATTTTAATAAATAGGAGGGGTAATGGATTGGTTAAACAACTAGATTTATGCATTTCACAATGCTCACATAAATCAAAACATGATATAGTATTCCATGAATATATGCAATTGTATTTTGAAAAGTGAAATATAAAAATAAATTTTTGATTTCCAAAACAATGAAGAAAAGTAGTGATACAAAAAAGATGAATTGAGGGTATCAAAACACCACTCTTTCACGTTTAGGAAGTAGGAAAGACTTAAGATAGAAGAAAGACCTTCACCATGGTGAATATATTCAAATAGCTGAGATACAAATATAAAAGAATTGGGTTCTTATATAACTTGTGCAGCTGGTACCTATTTCTTTTCTTGTTTTCTCTTTTATCCTCTTTCTCTTTCTTCCATTTTTCTCACTTAAGAAGAAATAAGGATAGGAAAGTTAAAATTTAAATTATCATTTAATAACCAAAATGAATAGCATAGCTGGATTTTTGAGTCACCACTCAAAAATCAATAACACTCCGCCACATACATCACTGTAGTATGATTTTTTGGGAAAATACCAGAAAGGGAAGAGCTGGTTTGAATGGGACCTTGTATCCTAGATTTTTTGAAATCTTCAAACTGATTTCCCCAGTGTTTGCACCAGTCTATACTCCCACAAACAGTAAGAAGGGTTCCTTTTTCCCTCAGCCCACCCAGCATTTGCAGTTGGTTGTTTTTATGATGATATCTGTTCTTTCTGGGAAGGAGACAAAATTTTAATGTTGTTTAACTTGCATATATCAAATGACTAATAGTGTTGAATGTTTTCATATATTTACTGATTTCTATTTCTTCCTGTGTATTCATCTAAGATGCTCATTTTTGATTGGGTCTTTGGATTTAGAGGGTGTGATTGTTTTCACTTATTTATATGTTCTGGACATTAGTCCTTTTTTCTCTAGGACAATTGGCTAACCCACTATGTGAGTTTTTCTTTTTTCACTATAGATGATTTATTTTCATATGTATACATTTTCTTTTTAATATGAGACCCCAGTTGTTGGTTCTTTAATGTCTTTCCCTTGCACTTTGGGTTTCTTCATAAACTGTCTACCTACTCCTAGATCTTCAAGATTTCTACTGAGTTGGTCTTCCAGTAGGTTGTCTCTGTTTTAATATTTATATCTTGACCATTTTGACTATAGTTCAGGGCATGGTGAAAGACATGGGTCTAGTTTTAGTCCTCGGCATGCAGAGAGCCAGTATTTCCAGCACCGTTTATTAAAGTTGTTACCTTTCTTAGAGTAAACACATTTGGCCTCTTTGTCAAAGTAAGGAGGTTGAGTGTGATTGTAGTTGTGTCTGCCTCTTCCAATCTCTTCCCTGGATCCTCAGGTCTAATTTATTTTTGCCAGTGCCATGCTGATTTTATCAGAGTAGCTTTGTATTATAATTTCAAGTCAAAGATCATGATACCTCCTGCCTTGACTGTTACCCAGAATTACTTTTGCTATTATAGGTGTCTTTGTGTTCCAGATAATTTTAAGAATGCTTTCTCTAGTTCTACAAGATATGCTGTTTTGATTGTTATTGCATTGAATCTGTGTAACAGTTTTAGGCTTTGGAAGAACTGGCTAGAGTCCACATCTTACTATATCAGCTGTAGGAGTTATATCTTCAACTGTAGCCCCTCGAGGTATGCAATACTATAGGCAACTGCTAAGCAGAGAAAAGGGAAGGGATGGAAGGGAAGGGAAGGAAAAAAATAAAAAGAAAGACAAATTACTATTGATTGGCAGAACTTGGATATCTTTTCCTTCATTGACAAAACTTGTATACCTCTAAGAAAACATTTCTTATCTCATGAGAATACATCACAGTCAATATGCGGTTACTTGACTTAGGTCCCTACGTTTGATGGCCCCTCAGTTTGCTAGTTTTCATTTGGGTGGATGAACTGCTCTCTTATATTTCAGATAATTTACTCAGAGTCCAGTGGCTCCAAGAGGCACAGGGAGTCGGAAATTATGTATTTCCCCTGTGTACATGAGTCGTGAGGATCTTGCATGATCTTCTTAAGGGAAGAACAAGGATCTGCATGCAGTTCATTTAAGGATGCAAGAGGGCTTGTTTGTACAAGTGATGATCTATGCCTGGTTAACCACCTAAGCCAGTTGTGGCTGCTACATAATGATTCTCCACTTGTCTGTTGCTCAAAAAGTTGAGCTGAACTGGTGGAGAAAAATGTGCCATAGCAAATTGACCATGAATAAAACAAATTTACAAGTTTCTCCTGGGTGTCTGATTATCTAAAAATCTGCCAGGAAATTGAATTGCCTGTCAGCTACCGAAATTATTTTACACACTGCTATTGAGATTCTTGGTGGGGTTGGTTTTTTTGAAAGGGAAGATAGGAAATGAGTTGGAAATGATTGATCAAACTTGAAAATAACAGTACATACAAAGTTGCTTCTTCCATGCTACAGAGACAACCTCCACTGCATTATGTTTTCATCTGCAAGGATAAAGAATGAAAAGCAGAACACTCATTTTAAAAGCTACAACTATTTTAACATGGATTTATTGATTTTTCTTTGGATGTGATATTGACTGGTAAGAATCACAGTCATTCTGTATAGGATGTGACTATATTGTTTCTTCTGTTTACTTAAGAGTAACAGTAATCTATCAATGAAATACAACTTAATGTAAGGGGTATAACTACCTAGAGGGTGCAAAGGCTTGAATACTTATAAATTTCTACTATCATGTGTGCATCCTACCATGAAGCATATGCTGTTTCTTTTTATGGTCCCATTTCCTGCATAGATTACCTGGCTTTCCCTGCAAGTTTTTTCCCATGAGTTGTATTTTGCCCTCCCTCCTGCAAATGCCCCTAGTTGTGCACAAGATGCAGTGGAGCTTGTTCTTTTTTGAAAATTAATATTTTGAGAAAGAAATAAGAATGAGAAAGTTTCAAAACAGATTAGTAGGACAGTTACAATAATCAATGCATTGCATATTATTGTCTTCACAGCAGTTATTCATAGTACAAGATGAAGACATGATATCTTGTTTAAACACTTTTAGTATAAATATTCTCATTGAACTAAGAGAAAATAGCTGTATATCTATCCTATTTTGTATATATATATATATATATATATATATATATATATATATATATATATATATATGTATGCCTTTGGCCAGAGAGATAGCTCAGTAGGATAAGCACTTGCCTAGCAAGTTCAAGGGCATGAGTTCAATCCCTGGTTCTGCCAACACACACACACACACACACACACACACACACACACACACATGCAAAATGGACCTTCATTTATATCCCCCTTTTTTGTCAGAGAAAATCTTGAGGGGATTTGACTGACCTTGGCAGATACAAAAGTTACATTTCTTGTTATATAGGTCTTGCTTTATCTTGGACTTAACCATGCAGCAAAAAATGTATAAACATGGGTTATAAAAAGTAAATCCAAAAGGGGGATATAATCATGCTTGTTCTTAACACTGTTGTCTAGCCTCTTTGTTCCTGGGACAGAGCACCTGACACATACAAATGAAAGGAGGAGAGGCTTCTTTTGGCTTACAGTGTGTAGATATTGCAGGGTACAGTCATATGGCCCATGGCAGAGTGGCAGGCAGAGGAAAACCTGGTAGTCAGGAAGCAGAGAGCATTCAAGGAAAGAAGGCAGGAGAGAGACCTTCCAGGCCACACCCCCAGGAAACACTTCCTCCAATTAGGCTTCATCTATGATGTTGCATTTATCTATAACCTCATCAGTGGAGTAATGCACTGATAAGTACTGTGAGGCTGTGATCCAGTCATATCTCCCAAATACCCCTAGTGAACAGATGAAACTTTGGGTGGACATCTGGATATAAACTATGAAAAGACCTTTCAGACTAAGTTCCTGAATTTCCAAACATCTCAGATTTGAAATTCGGCATGCTAGATTATATGTCCAGCCTTCTTTATTGTCAGCTAGAACCCTTTGTTATTCTCTTTATTATGAAACTTTACAGCATGGTTCACTGGCAGTCTCTTCAACATTGTTCTTGTTTTAATTCTTGGTGACAAAGGCTCCTACCAATCCCACAGAGCCTGATTTTGAAATAAAATCTTGGGAGACTCATTTATTCCCATACTCCTTCAGGTACTCTCCCTCAAAGTCAGACCTTGAGGATACATCTTAGTCATGGCTAATCAATACAGATAACTTCAGTACTTCATTATCAGTTGTGCACTCTCTATTCTCTAACTTCTGCCTTTGTTTGTCCTTGCTCATCTTCTACAGTCAGATTGACCTTGAATACCACCATCATCACCATCACTACAAACCTTGGATCTATCAGATTCTCATCTAAGGGACTCATTCAAAGCTCATCCTGTCCTCCTTGCATGTATTATTTCTTTTGTCAATTACTACTATCTCTTCTTTGCTAATATTTTGACTCCTACTCCTCCCCCCATTACACAGAATTGGTAAACCTATACAGCCTAGCTACCTGTTTGCCAGCTCCACATGTGGAATGAAGAAGCTTAAATGTGGAGAATAGCACACAATAATTCTCAGTGCTCTTGTAGTCTCGTGAGCCAAGCCCACAGTAGAGACGCTCATGGCTCCAGGTACTCATTCTTTCCTTCCCAGCATAATCATTGGCCGATTTTTCTACTTAAATGACTTAATAAGTTTCTCTAAGATCCTCAAACATTTTGCCCCATACTCATTCCCAACTGGTGAAGCTCACACTGCCTTGTGATAAAATTAAATCCATCTGGAGAAAGTTTCCAAACATTATATTCCAAGCATCGCTAACCTTCTAATATCTATCTCCTTTTCTGTTTTTCTTTTACTACCAACCCTACCTTAAACCCAGTCTCTCCTTCGATGTTCAGGTTTGACATTTCTATTATTTTTGGGACTACTTTTCATTAGCGATCTTGATTTTCCCACTATTAGATCACTGTTGGCCACACATGAGCAGTATTATTTATGCTACATTGAAGCAGCAAGAAGATCATTTTGACCACAATCTTGGTAAGTATAGTACTATAATCCCCGGTTCATTGACACTGAAATACTACCTGCACCTTCTCCACTTTTGCTCTTTATATTCCTTCTTAAACTCATACTGGTGAGACTTTCCCACACTGCTCCAGCAGCACTCTATTTGTCATGGCTCACATGCATCTTCTATACATAATTTCTCTCCACTCTTTGTGACCTCATTCCATGTGATGACCTCAAAAACCATGAGTTCTTCTATGGTTTTCCTATCTTGATTACTTACTGTAGCCCTTGCTAGACTGTTCTTGTTTCCTCATTCTCTTAAGACTGTAGTGAGTCATGGTCAGTTTCTTTACTACGTTTACAATCTTTCCTTCATGATTTCATCTACATCAGAGGCCCTAGAGAGCAGTGGTAGATGGTAAATAAATTAATATGTGATCCAAAGGAACTGCTCTTGAATGTCAGGTTCATGTGAGATTTGTGATGAACATGCTATGTTCCCACTCCCCAAGTTGAACTGTCCATCTCTCTACTCTCATTCGACCTTTCCCACTGTGGTGAATATTTAATGGATTGTCAACTTCTTACCAGTTAAACTAAACTAACATGATGCTGGGTGTGGGAGGCTTACCTGAAGGTTGTTGGCAGCAGTACAAAAGGTACAGCAGGAGGAGTTTTCAAAATGCTGTTAGGAATGCTGTTTGCAAAAGCTGTTGGAGCTATTGGAGGCTGCCAGTTCTTTTGGGCTGTTCTGCTGGAGGACCTCATCATGCTGGCTTTCTCAGTGAATTTTGGAGAAGCTTTGGTCCTCATCTTGAGCATCACTGTCTGGTTCTGGAGGGAAGATGGTACACTGCTCAGTCTCATGGAGAAATTTGTTGCATTGGCTTACTTGATGGGAACTCAGTTTTCCTCATCTCTGGAGGAGCTCAGGACCTCATTATTGCCGAAGAAGGCTGTGATACTTTTTAAAGAAGCTCTGGTCTTTCCCTGGCTCCAGTGCAGATCCCTTAGCATGCTAGCATGGATCATTCATCCTTCTGGCCTAGGTTTCCTAGCTTTCACCAATGATCTTTGGGGCCTTCTGGCACAGATCCATGAAGCCGACCCACATGAAACTGTTGTGGTCTCTAGGCCTCCAGTTAGATTTGTAGGTAGCATTGATATGGGCTCTAGGTTTTCATCTCGAGTCATGCAGGGTATCAGGCTCCAGGCTCTCTCCTACACTTGTTGTATGGGATTCTCAGGCGATTCCTTATAAGCTAATATTATAAAACATGTCCTGTTATATTGTTCCCCTTGTAAAATCCCCAAAACACTGCACATACTCACTCTTTTTTTTTTCCCCTTGGCTTTCACACCCTATTCTTTAAAATCCCTTGCTGTTTCTCACTCCAAAACATACGTGAAATCCAACCATGACTAGTCCCCTCCAAAGCTCTCTTCACACCCTGCTCTAGCCACAGTCACCAACATCTCTATCTGAATTCCTACAAAAGCCCCTCAGCTGATAGGTTTCTTCAGTGTTTTGTCTGCAGCCCTAGACTATTTTCAGAGTGGGTGCACTAAAGTCCAAATCCTCCCATGTCACTTCTCCACTTAACACCCTGCTAGAAGCTTGCTACTTTGTTTATGAATTTCCATTCTTGGAAGATTCTAAATGGCTACTGCTCTTCGGAACCTCCCACACCCCAAGTCACTCACTGGGGATATTCTTACCTTAATGCTTGTCGCATTAATGCTGCCTGGAGGAGCTCACCCAGCAGCCATGGTAAATTCCCTGCTTTGAAATATTCCTTCTCCTGTGACTGTCTCCATAGCTATCTACTCTGTATGTGACATTTGTTCATTCAAACCCTTGATTGCTCCTCTATT
>PVKA01047826.1:0-14114 GCA_004027165.1 Ctenomys sociabilis
ACTCAACACTTCTGTATGTCTATTACTCCTTTAACTCATCTTCACTCTCCTTAGTGATTATATGTTCAGTTAAGTCATTCAGATTTACTCTTTATTTACACTTTACTATTTCCATATTTCCTCAACTAACACTTGGCACTTTGTATTTCTGTAAACATTTATAACTAGTTTATTAATTTCTTAAAATATTTACTCATAATTTGAAAGATTTGAATCTATTATTTTGAAGAGAAATGATATTTTACTGTTGTGATTTCTTATTATCAAATGTCATTGATTTTGTCTTTAATTTTTATATTTTATATTGTGTACTCTTAGTCACAATTCCAATTTGTCTTAATTTATTCCTGTAAATATTAATTCTTTTTTTTCCTTCTGCTGACAATGCTTTTCTTTGTTTCTGAAGCATGGTATCTTTGTTAGGATACATTTTACAATGGAAGTTATTATGTAAATATTATCTGGCAGTATTCTATTTCAATATACAAATTTGATGTTTTATTTCTGAATGTATTTTTGACTGACACTTTTTCTATTGAGCTACTTTTGTTTTCTTCAGAGGCCACACTTTATTTTTCATTGTTTTATTAATTTTGTTGAGAAACAAATAGCAGTGAGACAGTTTCAAAACCTATTAGGACAGTTACAATAATTAATACACTGTATATTGTTGTCTTTGTAGTAGTTATTTATAGTACAAGATGCAGACAAGATGTCCTGTCCAAATTCTCTTAGTACCAATCTTTCTTCTCATTGAATTAAGAGGAAGTATCTATCCTATTATATATATACATATGCAAAATGGCCCTTCATTTATATCCTCTTTTTTGTTTAGTTTTCTCAGCGATGGGTATTCCATTGCCATTTAAATATTGTAGGGCTATGAATTCAACAAAATAATCCAATATAGTCCAGTAGTTCATAACAGTGGTTGGTTGTAAAGGCTTTAAGAAGCTACAATTTATACTGAATCACTTGCCTTACCACCCATATGTGTAATTTTATTTCTAAGAAATTTTGAGGCCAGGTAGATGGCTCAGTGGAATAAGCACTTCCCTGGCAAGTGCAAGGGCCTGAGTTCAATCCTTCATTCCTCCAAAAAAAAAATAATTTTTAATTTTTTTTTGTTCCATTGAATTTTACCCATCCAGTTGGTTGCTTCTTTCTAAATCCATTTAGGATTGTTTTGTGCTTCTGAAATTACTAGTAAGCTCTGTCATGGTGTCCTATCTTCAAGTTATCAGAAAACAATGTCCAGTACATGAGATTTTATGATGTAATTTTACAGAAAATATAAATAAGGATAAAAGGAAAGGTGAGCCAGAGACGAAATAGTTAATATGAACATCTCATCAGCCTGGCTACCACAAAGGACAGTTGGACTACTCTATATTTTATGAGAATATTTCAAGAAATATAAAAACCACTTCATGGGCCAGTGAGATAGCTCAGTGGACTACAGCTGCTGCTTGGGCAAACTTAGACAAGCACAGGGACTGCATTTGGGATCCCTGTCACCATATGCCTTACCAGTGCCCCCCCCCCCCTGTAGAGCAGGTTTAACCGGCCAGAGTCTGGCGTGGTGATGCAGGCTCATAATCCAAGCACTGGGAAGGCTGGAAGCAGGAAGATTACTATGAGTCCGGGTTACAGAGTGAGACCCTGTAACAACCAAACACATAAAAAATTCAGGACATATTTGGGTTTACAGACCTCAGAATTGGGTTTATGAACTGGCTTCCATTTACTGCTGGTCAAATAAAAAAGCCCTCCTCACTTCAAAGACCAAATCTAAAAATGGACATCCTAGAACAAAATACACATCTCAGTTGAAGAAGTACAAATGGCAAATAAATACATAAGAAACTTTTAACGTCACTGGACATTCAAAAAATGTAAATTAAAACAACACTGGGATTCCATCTCACCCCAGAAAGAATGGCTACTATTAAGAAGTAAACTAATAACGAATGCTGGAGTGGCTGTGGGGAAAAAGGAACCCTTCTGTACTGTTGGTGCAAGTATAGACGAGTACAACCATTATGTAAATCAGTGTGGACATTCCTCCAAAAATTAGGATTACAAATTCTATTCAACACAGCTATTCCTCTCCTGGGTATTTTCCCAATGACACTGAAAACTTCATACCACAACAGTATATGTGCACCCATAATTACAGCAGCACAATTTGTTATAGCCAAATCCTGCAAACAACACAAATAGCCATCAACTAAGGAAAGCATAAAAAAGATACGGTGGTTTTATACAATTGAGTATTACTCAGATACAAAATGATAAACTAAATGCTTTTATCAGTTAATGGATGCAACTAGATGCTTTAGTCATAAATGAAATAAGTTACACCCACATGTGCAAACAACATACTGTGTGTCTAGTGTAAGATCCTGAGAGAGTAAATAAAATCTGAAAGGCACAATGGATACTGTGATAGGGAAATAAAGTGTTAAAAATCAAGGAAAAACTGGGATGTTGGAAAGGACAAAAGAACAAAAGGAAAAATAAAATATATATGTATATACATAGAATAGCTTGGATAATTTTATTGCTGATTTCTATTGGTCTATTGAAAGGAAATGTTAATGCTTATATTTTCTCTTACTCCTTTTATAATTACATATATATACACACACACACACACACACACACACACACACACACACGCATATGCATTAAAGAGCATAGAAAATGTTTAAAACCACATTAGAAACAATACAGAATTACACTTAAAATAGCAGGAATTCAACAATTTCTGTTATATTCAACAATTGCTCACAAAGGTTTTCTTTTTTTTTTTTGTGGAACCGGAGATTGAACTCAGACCCTTGCACTTGCCAGGAAACCACTTATTCTACTGAGCCATCTCACTGGCACAAATATCAAGTCTGCATCTTGTAATTTTTTTTGACAGAACTGGGAATTGAACTCAGGCCCTTGCACTTGCCAGGCAAGCACTTAGTCTACTGAGTTATCTCCTTGGCCCTCAAAAAGTTTCAATGAATTAAAAAGGAATAGAGAAAAAATAAATATTAACTGCTCCTTTCAATAGACAGGAGAAGTCACTAGATACTGTGAAAAGGAACAAGTGTCTTTAAATTTTGTATTTTTAACTAAATTTTCATGCTTATATCTGGTAATCTGAACAACTAATTTGAACACAATATGTAATATAATAATTATTGTTCAGTTACTTTACTTTTGTTCACTGAAATTCTGTATTTTTTCACTACTTTTTATTTTCTTTAAAAATGTTTATTTAAGGCATTAAGTTTTTGTACATTTCTATGTTGTATATTAATAAAATATTTGTATTTACTGTCATACCTTAACATCACTCACAGTTATTCCAATAGGAAAGCCATTGGATGGGAGATGGGAAGCACAGGGTGAAGACCTGAAGTGAGAGGTATTCTGTGTTCACACTCAGATTTGGCCTGCTGAAGGTCACGTAAGCACTTCATTACAGTGGTGACTATAACAAGACAGGGTTTTGAAATGAAGTGTAGGAGGTGCATGATACTGTCCATCAAATATTCAAATCTTCTGTTATATCCTATGTCTGTATTATAATGGAACTGAGTTTTGTCTTAACAAATGGCCTCAACTCTCTGAGAGAAAAATTAGTACATTTACCACACTCAGAAGTTTCCATGGTGCTCCATTATTAAGTCTTAATATTTTACACATAACAATTGAATTGACTTGTAGCTAAATGTCCCCCCAAATTACTGGGTAATGGGTGTTTGATATTGGGATAAGTACTGTGTGGTACTGGTTGAGTCCACTTATTGTTTCATCATAATTCTGGGTGTGGAAGATGGGAAGACCCAGCCTAGTTGTGGGTGGTGGCAACAAGTAGGCTTATTTATAGCTTGAATTCAATGTAAAGGGAAAAAAGAGAAAATGAGCTGCTTTTCTTTGATGCTGCCTCCTTGCCTTTTTGTAGACTTCTTCATTTCTGCTATGTGTCTCTGCAGAGCTGCCTTGCCTTGGACCCAGCCAACTATGGACTGGAACCTCTGCAAGCTGTGAGCTGAAATAAACATTTCTTGCTTTAACTTGTGACTGTTAGGTATTTTGTCCCATCAATGAGAAAATTAAATAAGACATGGCTGAAGGAACAATACATGAACAGTACTACTTTAGAAAAAATATCAAGAAAAGGACTGACAAACATAATAGCTTCTGGTACCATAGTTGTTTATGAAACTATAATTATACTAACATGTATGAATTATTGTATATGTCCTAGTCTTTCCCTGAATGTAGACAGCACTATACCTTTCTAGATTTCTTACCTGGCAATATGATCAGACACTTGCAATCAAACAGCTCAATGTTATAATGATGGAATGAGGAAAGATAATATTGTTTCTGTTTTTTTTTTTTTTTTTTTTTTTTTTGAGAAGCTCCAATTTTCATCTTCAGCTTGTTTGACATCCCATGACTTCTGAGACAGACTATTTGGCTTCTGCCTTGTACCCTTAAGCCTTCTGGTGTAGAATCCTCAGACTTCTATTGGCCTTCTGATACAAACCTGCAGTGAACTCTGGAACTGGACTGAAACCTTCAGTCTCCAGTGTGAACACACCATCTCCACACTTCATCCTACACTGTGGCTGACCATTATAAGTCAGTCTTGTAATTCATTATACATTTGTATATCTTGTGTTATATCTGATTCCCTAATATACTGGTTGGTACACCAATAAAGCAAAATTTTTCCGTGATTACACATAGAATAAATTATAATGAGTAGATCACTGAGAATAATATGTGGACCCAATTTTATTACTGATTTTTGCTGTATTCCTATGGTGTATTAGTTTGATAGCACTAAATACTAGATGCCTTGTAAGTACATACACTGAATTAAATTTACTGGGTTAACATTGCAGATTGTGTTTTTTAGCATAAAATAAGTCAATTAACTTTTTTTGTCTGGCAGCTTTTTCTTGGTCATAGAGTACACATTCAGAATAGTGCATCATATTGTCATTTAACTACTATTTCATCTATTTTATCATTAAACATTTTTATGTGGTAGGCTTATAATATCCTCCAAAAATCACTTCTAACCCTATGGAATATATAGCTATTCTACTTTACATGGCTGGAGGAGTTTTGAAGATATAACTAGATTAGGGTCATGAATAATCTACATGGGCTTAACACATTCATATGGGTTATAAAGATGAAAAAGTTTTGTAGATGTTTTTATGGGGATAGATGTGACTATGGAAGATTCTTTATAAAGATATAATATTACTAGTCTAATAAAATAAAAGAAAGCGCCTCAACTGTAGGCAGGCTTTAGAAACTAAACATCTAAGAAACTTATTATCCCTTAGAAAATCCAGAAAGGAACAGTACAATCTTTTCACCCCAGATATCCCCAAGTTGGACTTCTAACTAACGGAGTTGAAATACTATAGTTTTTTATTGTTTAACCTACTGAATTTATAGCGATTCATTATGACAGCAATAGAAAACAAATACACTAGGACTGAGGCAATATAAGGTGGGATAATGGATAACTGGATCAGAAATACTATAAATCCTCAGATGGTCTTACTGGATAAACAGAGATGTCATAAAAATACTCAGAATAATTATGTACTCCAGGAATGACTAATTGCTTTCCCTCTAAGATATAAGTGGCTCAATGTAGTTAACATAGTTCACATTTATAAATATTACTGTGCAAAATACTTGATCAGTTGTATTGATGATTCTTTTTCTGTCAAGCACTAAACATTATACACACAGTTTGGGGTAACAGTAGCAGTAGCTAAATCATTCTGTTAAGAGTGGGACCATAACATTGTCTATATGTGTATTTCTAAGCCTCCAACAAACAGATTGATATTGCCCACTGTTCAAACATTCCACATATTTTATAAGACTACTATCTTCAATATAAATTAACAAATGTATAGCACACAGTTCTTCTCACTTCTGGAATGTTTATTTTTGTCATGGACCATCATCCTGAACGAAGCTGGAAAAGAGAGTATTTCATTTTGTTTAGTTCCCAAGCAGTGTTTGGATCTATATTCAAAATAAACTTGCATTTTTTACCCTTTTTAAGTTGGCAAGGCCAGTAAGACATAGGTACATTAAGGTGCATTAAGGTTTATACTAATAAAACATTGGTACATTGTAACTATGCACAAATTATAGTGTGCCAAGTTGAGGGCTTCTGTCTTTTTTTCTTCAGTCCTGTAGCATACCAGAGACTACATTCAAAATTTAGTGTTTTCTGCTGTAAAATGGGTAATTAATAGCCCTTGTAGCCTCCTCCAACATGCTAGAGATCTCAGGAATATCAATGGATTTTCTCATGTATAAATTATTGTGGAACACTTTTGCTCTAAATCTCAAACCACTAAAACCTGCCTGGAGACCATCATGTTGAGCAAATGAGGCCAGACCCAGAGAGAAATGTAATATGTACTCTCTAAGTGTGGAACCTAAAAGGATGATAACAAAATAGAAAGAAAGCTATCATTAGGCAAGAGAAAATAAGTGAATGGTGAGGTTATAAATAGAATAGGTGAATGCATGTAAGTGAAATATATCATATGTACTGAAATGCCCACAAAATGTGGAATTATGATAGTGGAAAAATAATTAAAGTAATATTTATACTAATATATATATATATATATATTCAAAAATAATAATAGAAATTAGAGCATAGAAACCTCTCCAAAATACTGAAGGGGTTTCTCTAAATTCAGGATTTTTCTTTAGTGGTAGAGATTTAGAATTGTCATTTACTTATATTGAAAATTCTAGCTTATTCTATGACTCATAACATCTTCACTTTTGTTAAAGTTCTTGAATACCTCATGAGTTCATCTCCTACTTTATTGGAGGTAGTTGTAAAAAGGCATCCACATCACTTTTCACTTTTTGCTCACTATGTGCAGTCATGATATCATAAACATGGTGTGAATATGAGATAATTGAGATTCTTATGCTCTGTATATGACTGGAAGCAGAAAGTAAACATAGACTTAAGAAATAAATTATTGGGTAGTGCTGTCCTTGACATATAAATGTGAATTCTTTTGATCTTTCTACTGATGATTTTCAATAAATGAATATTCACCAAATTCATAGGCTGAAAACAAAAGCTAGAGTCTATGTTGATCATTTTCAGTAAAATTTCTATATCTGGCAGACCAATTTCAATTTTGGCTTTTTTTGCTTAAATTATATTTTGCTTAAATTGTATTATCTTGTATTTCAAATATGCATCTTGCTTTTAAAAAATCAAGTAAGTGGACTGAATGTGTTAATGATGGCTTCTATCATTGTTTTCCACAAATTATTATCAGGAACACTGATGTCTCTAATGTGTTTACCTTATCCCTCATAGCATCATGGATTTTGTACCACAGATAAATACTGGCCAAATAGCTTAGCAGTTTACAAAGCTCCTTCAAACAGGTATAGGAGCCATGGATTTGATCCCAATGGCTTCAGTGCTGGCCCCATCCATGGAGTGTGCTGAGATTGCAATTGAGACTGGGTGTGGTGGCACCCAATTGTAATCCCAGCTTTTGGGAGTCTGCAAACAGGAGAATCACTATGAGTCCAATATAGTAGTGAGACACTGAACACCCTATAGACCATTCCCTAAAATACAGGAAAAATGCACATATGACAGTTTCAATATGTATTATTACTGTTTGTAGTAATAATGATTATATATGTGTATATATATATATATACATGTGTAATCTATATCTATATCTCTATATATAGAGAGTCTCTCTCTCTCTCTCTCTTTCTGTCTGAGAAAATCTTTTCAGATGAAAACATGGGTTAGAAATTTATCCACTGCTTCCTATCTTCAGTTGTTGAAATAATAATCCTAAATTGAACTCTTTTCTTTTAAAGTTATACAAAGTGTATGATAAGTGAAGGTGTGAAGAAATATTATGGTGAAGTCATCTTTGTCAGAGTTTCACAGGGTAGAATCCAGTTGACAATCCTGTGTTGCTTTTTTCTTTTTTATTATTATAATTTGCCTTTATTTTGAAGATTAAAATGAGCAAGAAAAACAAAACAAAGACAGAAACAGAGTAACATATAACAACAAAAAGTTAGACTTTGTTTTGTTTGGTTTTTGTTTTTGTTTTTAATTTAATTTTTTTATTTTTGTTTTATTGAAGTACAAATATCAATGAGACAGTTTTAAGATACCTTTACAGGATGGATTTGATAAATTAATACATTGCAAACTGTTTTCATAATGTTTTGGTATCATAGAAGGTGCATACATGATATTATACTTACAGACATTATTATAGCATATGACTCTTATCAGTAAAGAAAGAGAGTGTAGCTGTTTGCATATCTTAATTTTTATACCTGAGTAACATCAGAGATTCAATAATAAATACTTTCTACCTTGTTATTTTCCTAGTGGTTGTCCATAGTACTAAAAGCTGATATAATATCCTGTCCAACCACCATTAGTGCAAATCTTGCCTCTCATAGGATTATGCAGAAGCACAGTGTTATCTATCCACACATGGATGACACAGACAAAGGATCTACAGAATAAGGTACAGGACTACAAGATAAACCCTGAGAGGACTTCACTGACCTTATAAGAAACATAAAGTACATGTGTTGGTATATAAGTCTTGATCTATCTAGGTCTTAACCATCCAGCAGAAAAGTATAAAAATGAAGTATACATCGCTGGGCCATAATATTAAGCTGAGCTGTAAATGGCTATGGTTGACAATTTATTCAGATAACTCACTATTGTAGTGGACTGCTGGACTGTGTTGGATTGTGGTGTTGAGTTCAAGCACCTAAGTTAGTTGAATGACAATGGAGTGCCCATCTCTGACAGGTGTAGACAAAGGAAGGGGTATAGAAAGGAAGAATCATGATGTGTGTGTATAGACAAAAAGATTTACATAACAAGAATAACTAATAATGAGTGATCTATAATTTATTTTTTGTATCATCGAATCGTTTACTCAAATATACAGATGTAGTTATGCCAGATGGTACATATGATTGAATATTACAATATACTTTCAAAAAATTTAAATTTTTGTTCTTTTATTTCATTTTATTTTATTATCTTTTTAAAAGTGGTTTAGAAGAGACTATGGTAATATTTAATATGATATTAGAACCAGTACCAATTTTGTTGTCTTTCAGGTTAGCTCAGTTGTTTAAAATGGTAGCTTGGGCAAACTCAGGTGCAGCGGACTACGTTTCAATTCCCAGCTCCACATTCCACACCAGAACCCCCATTAAGGCAACCTGACACAGGAAAAAAAAAAGAAAAAAAAGTACCAATTTAGAAGACCAAAATGACAGGAATTTCAAGGATGGTTTTAGTATTACATATTATTATTCTCAATGTAGTTGATTAGTTCACAGATATCAACATGGAGTTAGTGAAGGTGAGAATTCTACCCATTAACTGCTACTTTCAAAAAACTCATGGAAATTCTAGGTCAATTGCTGTAGCCATCTTCTATGTATTCATGTAGGGTTTTGTCCCTATCATATCTCCTTTTTTTTTCTCCTTTCTCTCTTAGTTGTTTAATCCTTAAATTCTATTAATTTCAATTTATCTACATTTATTATACCTTCCAGTTTCATTTCTTCTTTTGAGTTTTTACAGTAGGGAGACAGTACAATATTTATAGATGTAGATCTGGCTTATTTCACTTATGAGTGTAGCCTCAAGCTACATCCACTTAGCTACGAAGGCTTCCAGTATTTGTTTGTTTGTTTTGTTTTTTGGTATATCTGAGTAATGCTCCATTGTATGAACTTACCATATCTTTTTCATCCACTCCTCAGATGTTGAGCATTTCAATTATTTCCAAGATTTGGCTATCACAAATTGTGCTGCTATAAACATGGGTGCTCATCTATGACTATGGTAAAAATAATTCCCAGTTTTGCCAAAATAAGTACTATTAGTAATTCCATTGAATTAAATGTTTAACCAATATCAAATGTGTGTGTAGTTGGAAATATATGATCAGCACATATAGATATGTGCTGATAGAAATGCAAGAATGAAGAAATAAATCCTATACCAGTGTTGGCAAAACTGGGAATTGAACTCAGGCCCTTCCACTTGCCAAGGTTGCATTTATTCCTCTGAGCCATCTCCCTGGCCCCTGGAATTATTTTTATTACAATATTGACCATTTTATCCCTGATAATCTTCCTTTCTTCTTTTATGTTGTGAAGAAATTAATACAGCTACTCAGATTTTATTTTGATATTATTCACAATAAATATATATCTACATTTTGTTACTTTGTATCCATCTCTACTTTATATGTAAAGTGAGGTTCATTTACATCGTATAAAAGTGTTCCTTTCACATTCGTTGTCAGCTGACCAAATATATCTCAGAGGATTAAAGCACCTGCAAGCAGAAGAAGGGGCCTGGGCTTCCATCGCTGGGCCTATGATGCCAGCCTCGCCTCCAGGGCACACTGAGAAGGCAATTGAGATGGGGCCTGTAATTCCAGCTCTTGGGAAGCTGTAAACAGATGGATCACTATAAGTCCAATCTAGTCGACACTTACCTAAGATACATTTATTCTGTCAAAATCTGTCTTTTTATTCGTATTTGATACTAATCATGTTTAAAATAATCCTGTGTGGCCAAGTTTTGGAAACAACCCAAATGCCCATTGCCTGAGGAATGGATAAAGGAGATGTGGTATTTTTATACAATGAATCATTATTCAGCTATAAAGAAACACTGACTTGAGGCCTGTATAGGTAAATACATACAACTAAAGGCTATACTCACAAGTGAAATTAAACAGATCCACATATGTAAATATCATATTGCCTCCCTAGTGTAAGTATTTGAAATAATAAATAAGATCTGACAGGTATAATAGGCAAAGTCAATTGAGAGAAGCTGAACGTAAGAACAAACAATGAAGATGAGGGTAAGGAGAAAAGGTAGGGGAAAAAAGAAGAGTCAAATATACAAGTATATAAGCAGAATAGCGGAGATGATTGTACTACTAATTCAGTTTTTTGAAAATTGTAGCTAATGTTTAAAATGTTCACTTTGACTAAATCTATAAGCTTATATCTGCAATCTGAGTGACTACACTGAAGACAGCAGTGTGCAGCACAAAAACTCCAGTTCAGTACTGCGCAACTTGTTCCTCAAAATGTGTGCCACTTCAAATGTCCTGTTATGATTATTCTCTTTGATGTGAATTAAAAAATCAAATTTGAACTGAAGAAAAAAATATAAGGTTTATTGAGTACAAACATTAATATTCAATTATTTGTCAATCTTGCAACTCAATCTGTGTGCCAGATTTGATATTAGAAATATGCAATATAATAGCCATTGTTAATTTGATAGTCTTGTTTTGAAAATTTACACCATATGTATTGCATGTTAATCTGTTCCTGTCTTTGTTTTTGTTTAAAAGAAAATAAAATCAGATAAAAATAAAATGATTCTTGATAAATCTGGATCAATATGTACTGTTCTTATAGTGCATTTATTCTTGTTTCTTTGTTCCTTTCTGCCATGTATGATTTTAATTATGAATTTTATATGAATTCAATTTCATTCCCTGTATGAATATCATCTGAACTACTTTTAAAAGTGTTTTCAAGGGCCAGCCAGATAACTCAGTGGACTAAAGAGGCTGCTTAGGCAGGTGCAGGGACCATGGTTTCATTAAAACATGCTGTGCTGGCCTCACCCCAGGATGTGCAGAGATGTTGATTAAGAGTGAACTTGGTGGCATGCATGTAGTCCCAGTGTGTGTTAGGCTGAAAACAGGAGGATCACTATGAATTCAGTCTGTGTAGTGAATCTCTGTAGACCCTTACAGAAAAAAGTTTTAATTGATTTAGAGCTCAAAATATGTCATTTCAATCAATTCTGCCATAAAATTACACTATCAATTTTTTCTATAATGCAGGCATCTTTTAAAAGAATATTCCAAACCTCCATGACTTATGAATTCATTTCCATTCATTTTTCTTATCACCTCCTAAAATTATCCAAATATTATTAGTTTTAATGATGTAGAATTATTTTACATTATTTATGAAACACAAATACTGCATTTTATTTTTCCTGCAATAAATTTTGCTGTTTTACCTTTTGTTATGTCCACCAAATTTCTTGACATTATCATGTTCGTGTTCCATGAATAGCTACTTTGTGTGTGTGTATCTGTGTGTGTGTGTGTGTGTGTGTGTGTGTGCATGTGTGTATTTTAGGGAAGGGTCTACAGGGTGTTCAGGGTCTCACTACTAGGTCAGACTTATAGTGAGCTGCCCGTTTACAGCTTCCCAAGAGCTGGGACTACAGGCACGCACCAACACGACCAGTCTCAATAACATTCTTAGTGCACCCTGGGGGTGGGCATGTCACACACACCTGGGCATCAAACGTCCCACTCTTGCTTCTGCTTGCAGGCACTTTAATCTGCTGCACTATTAGGCTGACCCTAATTTTTTTGTGTTTACTTTTAATATTCATTGTCACACAGGTTTGTTAATGATAAATCCCTTCACTTTTGGATTGTCTGACAAAAACTTCATTTGTCCTTCATTATGGAAGGATTGTTTCATGAGATATGAAATTGTGATTGTATTTTCATTTTTTACTGATCACTTTATATTACGTTGCATTTTTCTCACTATCATTACTTCTGATGAGAAATCAATTGTGAATATTATCCCTGTTGGTCAATAGGAGATTTGACTTACTTTTATTTGTTGTAATTTGTTTCAATTCCACATGCTTTGATATGTACTATCTAATATATATTATATTATATATTGTATATTACAACTATATTCTATGAGGCTTCTAAATCGATGGCTTCTTTTTATTTAGGACAGGGTCTACATAATCTATAAGGTCTAACTGTGTAGACTGGACTCGAAGTGATCCTCCTATTTATAGCCTGCTTACAGCCTCCCAAGTTCTGGGATTATAGGCATGTACCACCACACCCCGTCTCAATCATGGTCTCAACAGGACCCAGGAGTGGGACCAGCATAGCAGAACTGGAGATCAATTTCCGGTCCATGCATCTGCCTAAACAGGGCCTTTAATCTGCAGAGCTATTTGGCCAGCCCTGGATCTATGGCCTAGTATCTACAAAATTTTATATGTCTCCCTTTCTGCACTTCTACAAATGCTGTGTCATTTCCAACGTGTTACAACTTTTTTTGGTTCCACAGTTCTTTTTTAATTTTTATATTTTTGGCAGAACTGGTGATTGAACTCAGATACTTGTGCCTGCCAAGGAAGGGTTTATTCCACTAAGCAATCTCTCCAGTCACTGTTCCACAGTTCTTAATTCAAAATTATGTGATTCAGACCAGCTCACTTAAAGAAAACTTTCCTTGCAAGCACACATTCCTGTGTTCAATTCTAGGAACTAAAATATAATACAACTAAAATATAATACAAGTATATTTTGCATTTAAGTCTTTGAAGGTTTCCTTGACAAGTTCACTGAGTATTTGCTTCAACAGTGTGAAATCTATGAAAAAGCTCATCAAATGCATATTAACATCTTTTTTTTTAACTTTTTTAAAACTTTATTGAACTGCAAATGTCAAGTTTCAAGACACCTTAACAAGACATATCCGATAAATTAATGCATTGCATACTGTTTTCATAATGTTTTGGTATTGTACAAGATGCACACATGATATTATATTTACAAATATTATTTTAGCAGATATCTCTTATCAGTGAATTAAGAGTGTAGCTGCTTACTTATCTTATTTTTTATACCTGAATTATATCAAAAATTCAATAATTATTTTCCTAGTGGATGACCATAGTACTAGAAGCCGACATAATATCCTGTCCAACCACCGTTAGTGCAGATCTTGCCTCTCATAGAATTATGTAGAAGCACAGCGTTATCTATCCCAACTTTTTAAAATTATTTTTATTGAAGAACAAATAGCAATGAGAATTTCAAGACAAATTAACAGGACAGATTCAACAAATCAATACATTGCAAGGAGTTTTCATTATGTTTTGGTGTTGTACAGGGGCATACATGATATTATACCTA
>PVKA01047827.1:0-14113 GCA_004027165.1 Ctenomys sociabilis
TATTTCAAGTCGTCATGGCGGGGTATTGGGAAAAGTTTTCAATTAGCAATAATCGCGCCTCGGATAAACCTCATTGGCTACGATACTGCCACTGCGCAAAGCTTAAGTTAATTTTTTTTTTTTTTTTTGCAGAACCGGGGATTGAACTCAGGCCCTTGCGCTTGCCAGGGAAGCACTTATTCCACTGAGCCATTTCCCCAGCCCCAAAATTATCCCAAATATAGCACAGACAGGAGGTTAAAGAGCCTCAGTGACTTGTGGGACAATATGCATAGCTGTAGTCACAGAAGAACTCAGTGCAATGGTACTCAGAAGTGATATTTAAAGAAACAATGGCCAAAAAGTTTCAAGTTTGATTTAAAAGTTATATAATTACAGATCTAAGCTCAGCAAAATTCAAATGAGATACAATCTCAAAAACGCATCATAAATAAATTGTTGAAAATAGGTTTAAAAATTAAATTATCCAGAAAAATACATATGCACATTACATATAAAGGAACTGAGGCAAATATTCTACTGATTTCTTTTTCCTGTTTTCTGTTTTTGTTTTTTGTTTTTTCTTAAGAGAGAATCTCGCTATGTAGTTTGGGCTGGCCTTGTGCTCACTTTTGTAGCCCCTAGGCTGTTCTCAAACTTGCAATGACCCTCCTTTATCAATCTCCAGATTACTGATATTCCAGCCATGCACCAACATGCCCAGTTTTGGTCCAGCATGGCACAACAGGTTCAAGGACCAGGCCTGCATACCCAGCTTTCCTAGGCTGGCATGGCATGTGGGACCAAGTAGGTACTTATGCCTCTGAGCTTATTCCCCAGTCCCTCTTCTGATTTCTTAGTAGAAAAAATGAAACAAAAAAAAATTGAATGACATCTTTAATGTCTTGAAAGAAAAATGAACTATTAATCTAAAATCTATATTCAGAAAAAATATATTTCAAAATCAAACACAAAAATTAAAAACTTTTTAGGCAAATTAAATCTGGGTGGACTGTTTCTTATCTGGCACCAATAAAAGAACTACGGAGGATTTTTTAAAAGATAAAATAATACTATATAGGAATTTGAATCTGTGAAAGGGAATAAAGAAAACCAGAAGTGGTAGATATCTGATTAACTGTAAACATACTTGTTTCTAATTTTTAAGCCTCTTCTTTAAAAAAAAAATAGTGAAGGTTAGGGAAGGTAGTGAGTGATAAACAGTAATAAAGCACCCTCTCCAAGAAAATCTGTAACATATGTATTATTGATGCTACCCTGTTTCTGTCATTTGCAGACACTGGAAAATAACGACTTAGGGAAGCCAAGAGGGAGAGAAGTAGGGGTCCCTGAAACTCAGGATGGATTTGAAGGAAAAATTGGGGCCTACAGAGAAACTGAAGAGACAGAGCTCAACACAAAAAAGAAGGGGCAATCTGCAATTTCTTCCCATCTCCTGGCTCTTGAAAGGAAAAAAAAGATCAAATCTATAGAGACATGGAGCGGGCAAATGATTCCAGAGACCTCCAAGGAAAACACATCACTGGAAGAAAGCTGTGGATGCTGCACACTGCATCAATGCTGAGTGACTTCAAGCCAAGGAACTGCTGTGTCTCCTGACAGTGTGCTTTCTCAGGTGCCACTTTAGGGAGGGACCAACTGGACCTCAGGTCAGTTCTATCTCCTAGTGTTAAGCTACCATAGTAACTGAGCAAAGAGCAAGATGTTCATGGTCAGGGGACCATAGCCAGGCTGTCAAAAGAACCCAACCCTGTATCTCATATTTCTCATTATGCACTTAAACTAAAATAAAAACAGATTAAAAATCTAAATATTAAAACACAAACACTAAATTTACTAGAAGATAGGTTATATAGAACTCTTAAAGACATTGATGTAGACAAAGACTTTACAAGAAAAATCTGATCAAATAGGAAATATTACAAAGAATCAACATCTGGGATCATATCAAATCAATAAGCCTTTGCACAGCAAAAGAAGTCACCAACAGATTGAACAGAAAATCAACAGAATGGGAAAAAAAAAATACCAGCTTCTCAGAAAAAGGACTAGGATGTAGAATATACATAAAGATCTCAAAAAAAAAATCAGACTGCCCCCAATTCTAAGACCCAATCCAAAAATGAAAATCCAAAATAAATAGACACTTCACAGCTGAAGAAGTAGAAATAGCAAATAAACATAAGAAAAATGTTCAACATCACTGGTCATTGGAGAAATGCAAACACTGAAGTTCCATCATACTCCAGGAAGAATGGCTGTCATCAAGAAGTAAACCAGTAACAAACGCTGAATGGGGCTGTGGGGTTCCTACTGTTGGTGGGAGTGTAGACTGGTATCATTACTGTGGAAAGTTTACTCTACTTTGTGTGTGTGTGTGTGTGTGTGTGTGTGTGTGTGTGTATGTGTGTGTGTGTGATACTCAGGACTTTGTACTTGCCAGGCAAGCACTTATTCTACTGAGCTATCTCCCCAGCCCTCTCTGTGGAAAGTTTAGGTATCAACAATAATTTTCAAAAAGATATGGCCAGAAATTTATTTATTTTTATTCATTTTAATGAGAAAAAAGATGAAATCGCAATGAAACAGTTTCAAAACAGATTAGTAGGACAGCCACAATAATTAATACATTGTCTATTGTTGTCTTCATAGTAGTTATTCAGAAGATGAAGACATGATATCTTGTCTAAACACTATTAATACAAATTTTTCTTCTCACTGAATTAAGAGAGAATAGCTGTATATCTATCCTATTGTGTATACACAGATACAAAATGGTCCTTCATCTGTATCCTCTTTTTTGCTTAGTTTTGTCAGAGATGGATATTCCATTGCCATTTAAATATTGTATGTGTGTGAATTCAGAAAAATAACCCAATATAGTCCAATAGTCCATAATAGTAGTGGGTTATCCATAGGACTGGCAATGTCAGAAGTTGTTGACTTGAGCCTTTTACACCTCAGTATATTAATATGGCTTTACTTTTTATACCTTGTTTTTATACTTTTCTGCTGGATAGTTAGCACCAAGATAGAGCAAGACCTATATAACAAGAAATGTAACTTTTGTATCTGACAAGATCAGTCAAATCTCCTCAAGATTTACCCTGAAGCCCTGTACTGCAGTGTGTAGATCCTTTGTCAGTGTCAGCCATCTGGATGAGTCACATCCAGATATGGCCAGAAATGTATAGATAAAATATTAATACTATTATTCAAACCAAAATTAACAGAATAATAATATTAAATGTTCCAGTAATCAAAATGTTATAAACTAGAAGACAGAGTAATAAAAATTTGGATGAAAAACAATACAAGAAGTCCACTTTAAATATAAAGACAATATGGGTTAAAAAAAGAAAGATGCAGAAAATATAGTATATTGAAATGACCATGTTATCAACAGACAAAGTAGACTTGAAAGCAAAGAATATTTCAGAAATTAAGTGGAAATTTTATGATAATGAAGGATTCAGTTCATTAAGAAGAGGTGATCATCCTAAATTTGTACACATCTGGCAAAGAATTTCAAAGCAGGTGAAGCAAAACCTGAAAGAACATAGATAAGAAATAGATAAATTTATAATTATTTAACACTTTCTTCTCAGTAATCAAAGAATAAGTAGGCATAAAGTCAACAATGATATTGCTGGCTTGAATAATGCTACCAGCTAACTTTATCTAAATAGTATTTATATACTATCATCAACATCAATAGCATAACGATCATTCTTGTCAAGTGCACATGGAACATTGGCAAAGATAGGCCATATTCTATATGTGTCAGATGTGTAATTTGGAGCCAGACATGGTGGTAGCTTCCTGTAAGCCCAGCAATCAGGAATGCACACATAGCTTCACACATAAATGCTGAAGAGGTAAAATATAAGTGGAAAGTTATATTTTGTAATATAAATTATGAAAAATGGGTATTTAGAATATGTAAGGAATTTAGGTTTTTCTTGAATGTCAGATTTATAGTAAGACTTTCCACAATACCACATTTAAAACTGTATTACTTGGCCGGGTGTGGTGGCGCATGCCTGTAATCCCAGCACTCAGGAGGCTGAGGCAGGAGGATTGTTGTGAGTTCGAGCCCAGCCTGAGCTACAAAGCGAGCTTAAGGCCAGCCTGAATTGCATAGTGAGACCCTGTCTCAAAAAAAAAGACAAAAAAAAAAAAAACTGTACTACTTGTGTTACATTGAAATGTGGAAATGTGGAATGGTATGGTCAGATTCACTTATTGTTCAGTTCTGACAGATAAAATTAAAGACAAAAGCTCAAATGGAACTAAAATGTCATTTCAAGATTGAATTTTCTTTTTCTCAATTTATATAGTACTTGTTTATAGAGAGATCAGCTCAGTGAAACACTCCTTCATGGTGGTCAGTCAGCTGGCCACCCAAATCTCTACCCCTTCTTCTGTGGTGTGGAGTTCATTCTGGAAGGTGGGCTGACAAGCCATTGGTCACATTTCTTGGCCCCTTTGCATCTAAGTGTGGACAAAAGATTAGAAACAGAAGCCACAGTTTAAGTGTTAAGGTTTAGAACTAAAATGTTCTCCCAAAGCCTCACATCTTTGGAATGTGAGTGGAGAATTTGGGATCTATGTTCATCAGTGGATTCGCTTATTGGTGAGTTCATAGCTGAATGCACTGATAGGAATTGGAGTCTGGTGGGAGGTGGTCACTGGAGATGTGGCTTGGAAGTGTATTTGTTCCTGACTCTTTCACTCACTGTTTTCTGGCTACCATGGAACAAGCAGCATTCTTTCTCCAGACCTTTCTCCCTTGATGTTTCTGCCTTGGAAACATGACTAACATAGAGCCAGTCAGTCACAGACTGAATCCTTTGAAACATAAGCCAAAATAAACTTCTCCTTTACATTGTTCATGTCAGGTATTCTGTCCCAGCAATAAGAAAGTAGCTAATACACAAAGCAAGAGTATATTTTTCAAGCTCTATTCTTCTGACTAGATATGTTTGAAAATGACCAGAGCCAGATACTGGTAGAGGCCCAAGTTGGAAAGGGGTCTGAGTTTCTGCAACACCATTAAAAGAAAAATAAACACCCTGGAGATTGGAACAGTGCTACACTTTGGAGTGTATGTGATGAAGCATTTGACATTATTGTAACAAATAGGCTACAGACTCCTTCTTAGTTTAATTGCATGGTCTTCAAAGGTTTGGTGACCTTCACCATGGTATTCAGATTCTTTAAACTTCAATTACCTCATCTGTTAAGCATGGGTACTAATAGCTCCCATCTCCTTGGTAGTTGTGAAAATTAACTGATGTAATTCATGAAGAGTGCCAGTAACTATGAATGTCCAATAAACGTTGGCCATTTTCATTAACAGTATAAAAATATCAGGCATTATTTGAAATTTCATTAATTAATTCCAGGAAAAAAAATCTCTTATCTCTATAATTTACCCCCACATGACCCTTACATGCACATCACAATATTTTCTAAGGAAATTTTTGAAGATCAGTTAACTGGAAAATCTCCAAATCTTAATTTTAAAACTGAGTTTTTACCAAGACAGTCATATGGGTAGATTTAATGGTGTGTGTGACTAAGACCTATAATGGCTCAGACACCAGTTAATCTGGTCCTTCTCCAAGGATGCCTATGCCATTCAGCCAGAGGCCTGGGGCCAGAAGAGGGCAGTGTTCACACAAGCTGTTGCAACTCTTGAAGCTGCCCAGCCTTTGCATTGCCAATGATTTTGGGGAATTTCTCCCCATTTTTATTATTTTCCTTTAGAAAGATGTATGTGATATTTTTTAAAATCCTGATTATTCTCATTGTGCTTAGATTTTTCTTATTTCTTCTGCTGACAAGCTCACAATCCTGCATATTAATGCTGACCACCACAGATGAAAATGGATGCTGGGGAAAGAGTAAAGGGAAGTGCTACATAAAAGCAGCCTGGGAGGGTGGGCGCCAGCCTGGCAACAGCCCACAGAGGCAGATCCAACACTGCGAGAACATGGATCTTCCCCACATCTGCTGGCACAGCCTCCTCCTCAATTTATCCTCTTTTCCTGAGTCACTTCACACCCACCAGCTTCTGCAAACTGCTCCACCCCAACTTCTCCCACACTGTCACAGTTCCAGGGCTCAGTCTCACATCAAGGGATTCTTAGCTGTGGAGGTGTGTACCAGGCCTTTTAGAATCTCACACATGAAGTTTTCTAGCAACCCTCCTGCTCAGACCTTACTCCAGATGTCCCAATCAGATGAGAGGGAAGGTGACAGCTTGAAGAAGCTCCTGGGATCATCCCAGGTCTGCCTAGCCTCCCACCTCTGGAACCACTGATGAACACTTCAGTGAAACAAAAGGCAGAAGAGTGAGGCTCTGTGGCTCACAGTTTTTCATGAATCTCCTTTCCTTCTGGGACCTGAGGCCTATATGGTCTGCGTATAGCTGCTTTCCCTCCTCAGTGTCATTCTGAGTACACACTTGCACTCTCTGTCCCTGCTCCCCACTGATGCTCAATCTGGCTTTCAGCCATCTGATGGGAGCCCAGTATCCTGCATCCCTGGGGATTTCTTCTTCCCACTGTTCTTTCCTCATTGTTTCCTTCCCCGAGCTAATATTTTCCCTCCAAATATTACCTGTTCACTCTGTTTCTGATGACCTTTCCATGTATTCCTTGGCCCTGTCCTGCTATGGTGTTGGGCTGTGTCCCTTATTCCTGTGTCCCTTACTCATTATGAAATGACCCCTCTGCTCTTGCCTCTCTGCCTGTCATGCCAAACTTTCTTCTACCTCCTAACCTGATACTTTCTATGCCAGACTTATATCTTTTTTTTTTTTTTTTTTTTTTACCAAAAATCACCCACAGGACAAAGTCCCAGTCCCCAAAGTATCATATAAGCCCTTAGCCATACCTTTCTTACTTCTATACCATCTTCTCCAGCAACATGCATTCACAAGCCTCTGCAATAAATTTTCGACTTCTGCTTGACATTTCTTTGCTTATTTTGCTTCCTAAAATGAATTTCCATTCATCCTATAAAACCCAGCTTAAGCATCACCTCCTCTGAAAAGCTTTTCCTGAAACCCTGAATTGTCATCTCCCTCTCTTCTGTGACAATCCTGACCTCATCTCAGTTTTTCACTGCTGTATTCTCCCATCCTAAAATCTGGGAGTCATTAAATGCTTTTTCTCCTCATTATTTAGTCATTTACAGTTCTCTCTTTCATTCTAAGCTTGTTATTCTCTAGGACATACCCCGGGAGTTGTTCCTCTCACACTCACAGGACATTGCTGAGTGATCATGGGACAGAATTTGGGTGGAGACATTCTCTCCACATGGTGTCACTGATGGACTCCTTTAAAACCAATGGAAGCTATTATACTGTTTCTATTCCCACTCACACCTTTACTCACTGAAATCTGTTTTCTTTCCATATTTCTGACCTTTTAAAGAATCAAATGACTCATTAGTCATGTCTAAAGTCTTGTCATTCACTTCCCAGTCCACCAGTCTTCCTGATCACTCGCACTCGGACCACCACCAACTTCTTTCTTGTGATTCTTCCCTTGTTTTTGTCACAGGTAGTAATCATTTTTGTTGCTTCCATTCCACCTTCCTGGAATAGAACCACAGTTTTCACCTGTGAACCAACCCCATCCTATTCTCAGTCCATGTAGTTTAAGCGTTGCATACTGAATTTGGCTGGGGGAGATGAGTGCTGACTTAGTTTAAGCATTAGAGGGTAAAATCCTTCAGCCACAGATATTGACCTAGAGGAGGCAAGCAATGGCCATGACACCAGAGCCAGTCAGTCCTCCACAGAGTCCTTCACTAGAACTTCATGGAAGGAAATTGTGCTTTTTGCTAGAGAAAATACAGTGGAGCTCCTGACAACTATTTTGTTACTATAAGGAAAAAATTCCTGAGCCAACATGGGAAAGCAGAATAAGAGCACAGAGAAAATAGTCAACATCTTTAAGGTCCTAAATGCTTCTGAGCTTGAACTACCCTGGATTTACCAGTCAAGTGAAGCTATATATTCATGATTTTACTAAACCAATTTGAGTTGCTTGCCTGTTTTTATGATCTGCTCAGGTCTCCTACATTTTCCTTCTCCTTTCATGCTTTATTGTTGTTGTCTTTCTGACCCATACATGCATTTCTGTTGATTATACTAGAAATCTCCACTGTAAAATGCTTTATAGTTTGGACTTGACCATCTAGACTTCTCATCAATTGTTAAGCACTCTTCTGGGCTGAACACAACTGGTTCTGTAGTTTTGACTCTCATTTCTATATAATGATCCAAATTCTCACCTCCAATTCCACCTTCACTAGAATTCCCTTAGTGTCTCTGACTTATCTAAAATCAACTTATTCACCAATTCTTTTTCCAAATTAATCACTCTTTCTTACTATTCTATTTTTTATTATTTTAAAGAGAATCAAGGCATTCACATTTTCCAGGTTCCCTTAGTCTGAAACACTGGAATTATCCTTAATTAGTCCTTTCTTGCTGTTTTACATTATGTACCTTGTCCTCCCAACTCACCCCCAATATACATGATTGCCAAGTCTTACTGACTTGATCTCTGAAACGCCTTCTCTCTCTTCACCTGTGCTCATCCTCCCCACCATTTTACCTCCTGGCTTGGGGTCTTACCTGCCCTTATGTGGGTTCTAGTGTGTACTCAGTCAGTTTCTGTTCTCTGAAACCCTACAGGGAAATTTTCCTCTAAGAATCTCTCAGACTCTGCTGTTCAATCTTTACATGGTACACTCTTCATAAATTCGCTAAAAGGCAACTCCCTTGCATGATATTTAGGTTCTCAGAGATATGGTATAATCCATTGCTTCCCTACCATTACAACTTCAAGGGCTTCTCTGCCCTAGTGGTTGCCTTTTCCTTCTCTTGTGTCCTGTCCACAGAACTCTAGCTAGAACACTCTTCATATGCAATGAAATTCTATCCATTTTTAAAAAATATTTATTAATTTATTTGATACAGGATTTCTTTAAACTAAGCTCAGACTCTTAGTTATCCTCCTGTCTCAGCCTCCCCAAAGCTGGGATTAAAGTCATGCCCCACTACACTAGGCATAGTGTGCCTGGGGTTCTAGGCCAGTATAGCATGCAGTACCAGGGTTTGAACCTGGGTCTTTCTGCTTGCCAAGAAGATGCTTAGACTGTGAATCTACTCACCTCCCAACTCCAAAATTCTATCCATGTTTAACCTTGTCTAACCCATCTTCTTGCCTCTTATGGCCATGACTGAGAAATAGAGTGCATATCTCAAAGGTAGAACACTCTGAGCAGGTGCTATCATAACACTTCAAGAGCTCTGGTTGACAGATCAGTACCACTCAAAGTGCGTACTCTGTAGGTGAGCCGTAGGTGGCCTTGTCAGGCTACCTGTGACAATCACCTTGAGTGCATATGCCTCTGTTTGTAGAGAAAACAGATGTGTGAATGGCAGGAGAGAGTTCTAAATGACCTCTCAGACTGAAACAAATCCAAAGCCATAACAAAACAGCCAACCAAAAAGCTTAGGAAAGACTAAGACATTGAGGTTTAAAGTGTGAATTAAAAGGGGTAGATGGAAACTTTTAGAGTGCCTCAGATTTCCATAGTTTGGATGAACTTTGGGCTCTAGCTTACTTTCTCAGTGCTGAGACAAAAAATACCCAACTCTCAAAAGTTAAAAACAGTAAGATTTACTTTGGCTCATAGTTTGTAGAAATTTCAGTTCATAGTTGACTGGCTCTAATGCAGGGCAACATACATGCAGAGGGACATGGGAGAAGAGAAACAGTTCATGCAGTGCAAGCAGAAAGCATCACACATTTCTTCTTTCCCTTTTTATTCCACCCAGGCTACAAACCTATTGGGTACCACTCCCACCTATGGTGGGTCTTTTTGGTAAATCCATTATCCACACCCAGAGTATGCTAAACCCACCAGTGGACCAGTCCAGTGTCACACACTCACAGTCCAGTCACCTCCCAAAAGACCCCACCTATGAGGACATGAAGCTTTATGGTGACATCTAGATGTGAGCCGTAATAGGTTCCATGTGAGCCAACAAAGGGTCCAAGTTGCCAAGAGAGTGTTGTCGCAATAGGTTTTCATGTGGTATGTAGATCAAGGGAAGTGTCTTCCCCTGCTGCATACCCACACTTGTCAGGTGTGGGGCCTGATTTGCACAAACTGGAGCAAGCCTCAAGGAGGTCACTTCCATGACATAAGAAGATGGAGAGTCATGAATTCTCCATGGACAACTGTCTGAACTCAGTTGGAACCAAGAAAACTGATACATAGTTAGAACATGAAACTTGAAAACTGAAATGAAAGGCACCTTAAAACACTCAAGGAACTGTCCCATTTTTGAAGAGAGTTTATCCTGCTATGTAGCTAAAGAAAACAGAAAAAATAGGATCACTAAATAAAAATTTTCCAGACTTTAAGTACATTTTAGCTGGAACAGGGGGAAAATGTAAATGCAAGTACTTTTATTACATCTGTGCAGTGTGATTACAAGGGAATTTTTATTTTAATCCTTTATATTTTACTATGTGCTTACTTGCTTCTGACTTATAGAACTAAATGCTTTGTTTTTTGTTTTCTGATGGGGGGAGTATTAGCCAGCTAGACTCAGTTTAGATGATACTAATTTTGTTGGCAACAACCAAAGCAACATAATCAGGAACCAATAGAACATATGCCTTCTTCTCTCCATCAGGTCTGATTAGGGTACTGACCTTGGCAACATCGATCTCATAGAGCTTCTTTTCAGTTTGTTTGATTTGGTGCTTATTAGATTTGACATCCACAATGAACATGAGTATGTTGTTTTCCTCGATCTTTTTTATTGATGACTCTGTGCCCAGGGGGAACTTGATGATGGTCAAGCTTGTTTCTCCCGGGGGTGCTCTTCTGAGGATATATGGGCTGCCTCCAGAGCCATGATGTCTTGGGACAGCAGACAGTGGGTGACATTTGTATCTTCTTTTTCTGGCTGTGGATGCCTTTCAGCATGGTTTTCTTGGCCTTCAAGTTTTTGCTTTGGCTTCAGCTTTAGGAGGGCAGGAGCTTCCTCCTTTGCCTTTGGTGAAAAGACTCTCTCCAGAACTAAATGCCTTGTACTGACATAGACTTCAGTTCTTTGAAATTTTTCAGAGCCTATTGCCCCTTCTTCTGGTCTTGGTCTCTTCATTTTGCTTTTGGAATAATCCTGTACAGACACTCACAGTGGACCCAAGGGCCTGGTCTTACTCAGCTCCAATTTCAGCCACTATGGTGAGTTTGGGGATCTCATTACTCACTGATTCAAGCCAGACTACTAAGAGATGTAGAGACAAGCAAGAAAGAGCCTTATCCTCTTCCTGGGCTCTGAGGAGATAGGACTTAGAGCTGTCTCAGTCTGCAAGGGGAGAGCCTGTCTCAAGTGAGGTCAAGCCCAAGGGAGGGTCTTGTGAGACACTGAATCCAGCCTGGCTTGAAGCCTGTCTGTCTGGCCACTCAGTTATCTAGTTTATGTAGCCAAGTTTGCTTCTCCTATTTGCTACTGAATGATACAGATTTTATGTAATTGCCTGACTTAATGCCCAAGCTGCCTGAATGACCATGGAGAATTAGGAAAGCTCACGAGGGCTGGAGATACAGCTCAGTGGTGCAGCAATTGCAAGGTCCTGAGCTTAGTTCCCAGTAGAAAAAAGAAAGAAAAAGAAAGGTCATGAAATGTCTGGCTGGATGAGTATTCCACAAGAAACTCAGAAAGAAAGGAGTCCTTTCAGATTGTGTGAGCCTGAAGGTTTCTCTGCACCTTCGGACCTCACCATCTCCTTCCCACCTCCTCAACTTCAGGACACACCCTACATGCCAGCCTATGCCAGCTTCTGCAGCTATTTCCTACCCTCTAACCTCAACATGAGATGTGAACTTTGTTTATTAGCCCAGTTAGTATTTATGAGGAACCGGGGATTGAACTCAGGCCATTGTGCCTACCAGGGTAATGCTTATTCCACTGAGCCATCTTCCCTGGCCCCAGTTAGTATTTATGGAACCTAAGAAAAAGAAGAAAAGAAAAAGGGAAAGAAGAAAGTTAAGAAATGCCTTTTTCTTAAAAATTTAGGAACTGAACGGTGACATTCCATCCAGCTTCATCACACTTTTTATTGTCACCCTCTATTGTGGGGTTTTCAACTTTTCAAAGTCAAATTGCTCCTCGGTGTTGCTTTTATTGTTGTTTTAAGGTGAAAATCTATGGACAACAGTGCTGTTTAGCCACATTGGCTTGTATTGGAAGGTTTCATTCTGAACTCTGCTGACTGGTTCTTCTTGTTACCGCTATACTTTTCTAAAGGTTTTATAAGCTTTTCTACTAAACTTTCCTTGTCACAGCGCTCAGATTACAGGTACTTGGATCATGACGTGCACAGGGGATAATGGCAGAGAATCTTTCCAACAGTATTCAGACAAGTGATCCAAGATAAGGAAAGAATTCTCTCCTGCAAGTTATAGAACCAAATCACTGGACCAGGAGAAAGCTTCTCTGTTTTATTTCTCTGAGGCTTGACCAATAACAAAAACAAAAACCTCCATCTAAAAACCTCTGCCTTGGGTTTTCTGGACAGTGCTTCTGTCTAGACATTCCTTAATATGTTAGGATGGCCTTGAGTGTAATTGCAACAGGTCCAGCTGGCCTTGATTTTCCTCAAAGGGCTTCTTCATTCCAGCATATTTAAAAGAGTAGTCCTTGTCTCAGGGGATGTCTGGATAAGGGATGTCTAAGGAATAAGTTGTCTAAAGGAATGGTGTTGTTTGGCATGCATCCAAATACACATATTGAAATTTTGCTGAGATCCCCGGTATCACAGCTGCAGGAAAAGATGCCAGAATATTTACTGGGCACTGTTCCAGCTCTGTAGGAGGTTAAAGTCCACACAGAGTGAGGATTCATATGCACGCCCAGACACCTTCCTTCCAGCAGGCTTCTTAACACTGGCTGTGCTGTAGTAAGGGTTTGCAAGGGAAACAATACAGAACATATAATTTATAAATTATTTATAATAGTAACCCAAAGAGTCATATACAAAGAGAGCATAGGAAATCTGTCAATATACTAAAGACATAAAAATTTCAGCTGAGAGCCTGGATCCCATGACAATGTCTTGCATGAGTACAGTGAAGGCTGAGAACTCACAGCAATGCCTCATGCAAATCTATATCATGTGTTTGTGCTGGTAAGGCCCAAAAGTCAGTAGTGGAAGCTAGAAAGTCTGTGCTAGCAGGATGACAAGTCTGTGCTAGAAGGCTGAGGCATCTTCACTGGAGCCAGGAGGTGATACTCAGAGTAAGGATCAGAGCTCCCCCGAAAAATACCACAGCCATCCTCAGTAAAAATGAGATCCTGAGCTCGTCTGGTGATGACAACAGCTGAGTCCATATCATTAGGAAAGACAGCACAACAAGCTTCTTTAGGACACTGAACAATGCACCTTGTTCCCCTCTGGATCCAGGAAGTGATGCTCAAAGTAAGGACCAGAGCTTCCCCAAAGTGAATCATAGCCATTCTCAGCAACAGCAAGATCCCAAGCTCCAACAGGAAAATCAGTATAACCAGCTGCTCAAGAGAACCAACAGCTCCTTAACAACACTTCTTCTCTGACTCTTTTTATTTTGTTGGCAACAATACTCGGTGGGCCTTCTATACCCAGCACCATGCTGGTTATAGAGTCCATATCAGTTCAGCTGGGTGTTACAACTTGACCATCAGTTGTCAGTCCACCATAGGCTGTATGTCGCATCACCTGAAGAGATGAAGAAACAATGATGCCCGAGATGTACCTCAGACAATTCAGTAAGAGTTCTCTGGGTAGAACCAAGGTATTATTTTTTTTGAAAGAGAAAGATTATAGTCATATAATTCATTAGACTATATTATTATAAACATTCTATTGTCTATTCTATTATAAATAGTTATTGTCAATGTATTAATATGTCTAATTTATAAAATAAACACTATCATAGGTATACATATAGAAAAAATTCAGTAAGTTTTGATATTATCCATAGTTTATTAGTTTAATATATGCTGGTGCATATATGTATAATGTACAGA
>PVKA01047829.1:0-14111 GCA_004027165.1 Ctenomys sociabilis
TAAAAAGGATCAGTTGGGTTGCTGTTCTGAGAAGGGTTGTAAGTGGCAAGGGTGGAGTAGAGGAGCAGTTACAGTATTGAGAGACATCGTGGTTTGATGAGAAGGGGCATGCATATCTTTGAATATGTTGAAAGTCTGGAGACAGCAAAGATTGAAACCATGTGTTGAGATGCATTTGTGTAAACAGTATTAAGCTAGTCTGGAAGAGATAAGCCTGCTTAAAACTTAATGTCCTGGGAATATCCTTGTTTAGTTGTTGGTTGAGGGAACAGACTAATCATGTCAGAGAACACCAACATGTTTGGAGCCGCTCGCCCTGTTTCTGGGGTGTTTGTTGACATCTCATTCCTTTTTAGCAGGCATAAAGGCCGTGCCTCTGAGCACAAGGACCAGCTCTCTCGGCTGAAGGACAAAGACCCTGAGTTCTACAAGTTCCTACAGGAGAATGACCAGAGCCTGCTGAATTTTAGTGACTCAGATAGCTCTGAGGAAGGAGAGGAGCAGTTCCACTCTCTGCCAGATGTGCTGGAGGTGAGGCCAGGGACCTTGGCGATAGGGGCACTGTGCCTGGTATAACCTGTCCCCAGTTTGGCCCTTCTTTGTCTGCTGCAGGAAGCAAGTGAGGAGGAAGTGGAGGAGGAGGGGGGGAAAGATGGAGACAGAGTGTCCAGAGGCCTTCAAGGGAAGAAGAATGAACCTGTTCCTGTGACCCTTGGTATGGTTGAAAGGTGGAAGCAAGCAGCAAAGGTGAGAAGCAGTAGAGGCTGGCTAGCTATTTCTGGGGCAAAATACCTGACACCCTTTTAAGTAAGGAAATGTTTATTTAGCTCACAGCTTGTAGAGGTTTCAGTCCATGCTCTGCTGGCTCTAAGGCAGGGTGGCACATGGCAGACTATTAAGTTCATGGTGAAGAAAACAGCAAAGGAACAAGCAGTAGCAGCTGCCTCTTTCCTTCCTTTATATTATAAGCAGCCTACTCTGGGATGGGTGGGTAGAACTCACGCACTGCTCATGCCCTCCTCTGGTACAAGATGAGGGTATTTACACAGTAAGAACCCCAGCTCCCTGCTGAGTCACTTAAACTTCTAAATTTTTCAAGTTGACAACCTTGAAAACCAGTACAGGATCTAACACCTCCCCCATTTCTGTCCTTGCCTCTTTTGTGGTATCCACTACTCTGAAGGTAGGAACATCTTTCTCTGAGCAGCAGGAAATAATCTCGTGTGTTTGGAACGTTGCGCTACCCAGGCAGCATCCTCTTCTTGAGTCAGAATCCAGGGGCTCTACCTGCTGGCCTGAAATCAGGCCACTGTGGGTGAGGCATAGTGTTTTTATGTCTTAAGATTTTCTATTTCTGTAATGGAACGCTATTGACAAGGTAGTTTATAAACAAAGTATGTTTGTTGGACTCAGATCTCTCTCTGTCGTTGTCTCTCTCAACCATCCCCAACTTTTCCTCGTACATAGCCACCATATCATAGGGATTCCATACTGATCACAGCATGTAATTCTGTTTATCCCTCAAAATGTCTTCTGCTTTGAATCTAGGTGTTAAGTTTTTGACAACATATGGGCTTTGGGGGACACTTTCAAACCCTAGCATTTGTTGACTTGCTGGAGCCAGGCTTTTTCTGAGTATCTCATGTTTGTTTCTACACAGAAAGGAATGGAGAGATCTCCAGATAGCATTTGGAGCTGGCTGTGGTCCTTGATCCAGAACTCTTTTAGCCCTTTCCCCTGGGGCTCCTGAAGTAGACTTCTGTGCTTTCAGAATGATAATAAACTTTTGTTCATTTTTATTGTTGATGCATGCCTCGGTGACCAAGCTCCCACCTCTTCAATGTATTGGAGATGGGGAAAGAGGCTCCTCTCTCTGAGTAGGTTCCTGGAGCAAGCTGCCTCTTGTGCTTCCCCTTGGGGCCTGCTGCATCTCCAGTGTTCTTGGTCTTTTGTCCTTACAGCAGCAGCTCACTTCTAAGCTGTTCCATGAAGTTGTCCAGGCATTCCGAGCTGCTGTGGCCACCACCCAAGGAGACCAGGAAGGGGCTGAGGGCTATAGATTCCAGGTCTCAGACAGTGCTGGTGAGCAGAAACCAGGGTCTGAGTCGGGCTTGATTGCGTGTTCTGTCCTGTGAGTGACACCTGTATTCCTTCCTTGTAGTGTTCAATGCACTGGTTACCTTCTGTGTCAGACACCTCTTTCATGATCTTCAGAAGCTGCTGTTTGGAAAGGCACCAATGAACAGCACCAGGTGAGAGAGTGGGTATGGAGAACGTTGCTCCGCAAGAGAGGGCATAGGCTTACAGGCTCTGAGTGGCACTTGGGAGCGAAATTCGTGCTTAGAATTTCTTGGAAGCTTAATATCAGCTTGGTATTTTCTTTATCTTTCTTAGCTTGGTATTTTTCTTGAGTTTTCCCACACTCAGACTTGTTCTCTCCTTCCTCTGTGGACATATGAATCCTGTCCATGCTCCTTAACATCTGCTTAGCCTGTTTCTGAAAGGTGTGTATACACATAGGAGCCTAGTCGGTTTGTGCATTGGGTGTGAAAGGTCTTGAGGTAAGCGTAGCAAGTGACTGTACAGTGGGAGTCATGGTGGAGCTAGGAGGCTGGGTCACTTCATGATCTTGAGGCAGTTAGGGTCTGGAGAGTTGGACTAGTCTAGTGGCTCCTTTTGAAAGGAAACAGATGGTGGTAGCACTTGGAGGCAAGGTGCAGAAATGGCAGCATGAAGGCCCTGCCCTTGGTCCTTGTGGCCTTTCTGCAAATTTCATTGAGCAGCTGATATGGGACTCAGCCTCAGAGACTCAGCCACAGTTGCCAGGTATTCAGTGTTTGGGAGCCTAAAGGCCTGGGGTTAAGTGAAACTGAGTTTACAGAGTTGTGTGGCTGGCTATGCAGTACACATAAGTCAAAGACACCATTCTGTAGCAGTGAGTGGTATGGGGTTTGGCTCCAGAAGCTCTGCAGTGCTGGCTGCAGAGTGCAGGTGCAGAAAGTCAATGGGACCTAGAGGAAAGTTATGTCAGAGGGAGGTGACCAGGCCTGAGAGTCCTTCGGAGAGGTTGGGAGTCAAGACACTGGGTGCAGTGGCCCCATGGTTTAGCCATATGAGTGGCTGTGATGGGGCTACAGCTGCTTCTTGCATGCCTCAGTCTGGGCTACTCATGAGAAGTCTTGGGTAAGCTCCTGTGCCTGCCAGCTCTGGAGTCATAAGCTTTCTGTAGAGAGAGTAGGGGATCTCTGCTTTGGTGTTGGCACTGCTGGGCAGGTGTGAATGAGATGGGCTGAGGCAGCTTCTGTTTTTGCAGGATACTGCAGCCATCTAGCAGTACGCTCTGGGGGAAGCTCCGTGCGGATGTCAAGGCATACCTGAGTGCAGTCATGCAGGTACTGTTCTAGCCGCAGTGGAGCCTTGGTCATAGGCAGGAGGCTGGCCATTCCCATGGTCTAGCATTTCTTTGTGCCCAGATTCAAGTGAGTTCAGGCTTACTGTGTCCCCTCTTTCCTCAGCTGGTGACCTGTCTGGCAGAAGCCACAGTGTTGGGAGCAGTCTTGCAGCATATCAGCAGTCTGGTACCATATTACCTGACCTTCCCCAAGCAGTGTCGTGTGCTGCTCAAGGTGGGCCCCCCACCCCATGTGCTGTGGTAAGGTGCACAGGCCACCCCAGTTGCCCTACTGCTGGCCAGGCAGATTGGGCAGCTGCTACAATCTTGTTATATTGGCTCCTTTTCTCCCATAGCATGGCTTAGGGACTTGAGAATAAGGCCCCACAGGGGCAGTGTGTACTAATGTGCACACTGCCCCCGTGACCTTGTGTATATTGATGTGCACACATGATAGTCAACGCAGGGTCTCAAGGTTTGGCCCTTATGGGATAACTTTGCTTTTTCTCTGTTATGCTCACACAGCTTCTCTCTGACATGTAAATGGGTGTTGCCTGGCAGGTGACCACAGGAACTTCTGGCTTGGCTTCAGAAAGGTGTGCTGGCCCTGGTAGGATCCTGGGTGAGGGAATGGATAAACAGCAATGTGCCTTCTCCTTAGAGAATGGTGGTTCTGTGGAGCACTGGTGAGGAGTCCCTGCGGGTGCTGGCCTTCCTGATCCTTGTTAGAGTCTGTCGACATAAGAAGGACGTTTTTCTGAGCCCTGTCTTGAAGGTACACATATGTCTATCAGTGTTAGTGCCAGGAATCAGCTTGGGGGCCTAGCAGGGTGCCCCTGTGGCTGGTGTTCCTTCCTGAGCCCTGGCATTGTGGCTCTGGGTAGAGACAGGCCCTTAAGTCACAGTGTCCTTGCGAGAAAGTTGGTGCTGGCAATGAGAATGGGAGCCCTGCAGCTTCTTGGGTTCCACCTGAACTTTACCACTGTGCATGCAGAATAGAAGCTCGGCTGAGGTCACAGCCAGGATCTAAACCTGCTGCCTAGCTCCAGACTCAGGGTAGCCCAGCCAGTCACAAGGCCTCTAGAACCCTTCCTAAAGCTTTGATAGTCTTTTTGCCTGATCATCACCCTACCCCATAAGACCCGCTGGGCTGTGCCTGAAGCTGGTGCATACACATATTGGCACACGCATGAAGACTGAGCGGCCTCGGAAGCCTGAGTTGGGGGATATGTTCTTGTGCAGGGTGGTAGCTCTGAGGGAGAGAGCAAGGGGTTGGCAGATGGCTTGGCTCCCCATGGGCGGTGGTTGCTCAGGTGGTCTTGACTGAGGTTTCTGTGGCAGCAAATGTACATCACATATGTGAAGAATTGCAAGTTCACCTCTGCCAGTACCCTACCCCTCATCAGCTTCATGCAGCGAACGCTGACTGAGCTGCTTGCCCTGGACCCCAGCATCTCCTACCAGCATGCTTTCCTCTACATCCGCCAGCTGGCCATCCACCTGCGTAATGCCATGACTGCTGGCAAGAAGGTACCGTCTGGCCCCTCCCCACTCAAGCGCAGCAAATAGAGGTTTTTCTTTTCTGTTGGAGGAGACAGGCTTGCACTTTGTTGGGGACTGTGGGCGAGGTAGGTACATAGTGCTGCTGTCAGGAAGTTTGGTCTCAATGTGGAATTCACTCTGATCAGGAGACACATCAGTCTGTGTATAACTGGCAGTATGTCCACTGCCTCCACCTGTGGTGCCGCTTCCTGAGTGTCCTTGGTTCCAGTGAGGTGCTGCAGCCTCTACTTTACCCCCTTGCGCAAGTTGCCATCGGCTGCATCAAGTGAGTCCAGAGTGGGGTGCATGGGCTGTATGGGGTAGACTCTGGACAGTCTTGGGGACCAGGACTCATGGGTTTGGCTGTCTGTAGTTCTGGGGCAGGGTCTGGGGTCCTCGTGCATGGCATTGGAAGAGGGACCAGATTCATGGCCATTCACTCTTGGGTGAAGTGAGGTGGTCAGCTGCACACACAGCACAGGAATCTATTTTGGTGTGGGTGAGTTGCCACGTTCCTTCCTGCCAGCAGGGGGTGTTTCTGTCTTCCTGAAGGGGCATTCCCCTGAACCTTAGAGACGGGGCTGGGAAGGGAGACCAATGATGCAAGGGAGAGAAAGCCCCCAGAATGAACTGCCCCACACATTAGAGTGAAACTGAATTAAAACCTGGATTGGGTTTAGTCCCTAGTACTGCCCCCACCCATACCTTCTAAGAAAGGTATCTCTGTAACCCTGCACCCTGTTCTGTTTGGGGAATGCAGTGTTATCTGCTGTGCATAGTGTGGCTACTTGCTCAGTAAAAGTGAAAGGCCCTCCTGCAGCTTCAGCCATTTAGGAGGCAAGGGTTGGAGTCAGTGGGGCAGCCAAGGCTGTCATCGGGCAGACTGTTCCAACCTGACCTCTACCCTTTCGACTTCCCTTCTGCAGGCTGGTCCCCACTGCGCGCTTCTACCCGCTGCGCATGCACTGTGTGCGTGCCCTGACACTGCTGTCACAGAGCACTGGGACTTTCGTTCCTGTGTTGCCCTTCATCCTTGAGGTGAGTAAGTTGCAAACGGCCTACGCTAGGGGGTCAACTGCCCTTCAGTCTGCTGTGAGGTGTCCATATGATTGTCCTGAGTTTGTCATCTTCTTTGTCTAGGGTGTAAATTTGTGAGCATGTTCTGCTTAGCACTTTGTCTTCTGTCTACTGACCATGGATGTCAGACATGTGCTCCCAGGGTTGGGCTTTAGGCTGCCACCTGTGCAGTTAGGGTAGGTGTTTGCTCAGAAATGGAGTGAGTAGGAAAGCTAGGCCTGAACCCCAGGTTGTAGTTGTATAGCCTCTGAGGGTGCTGCCTAGACAGTTTTGTGCATAATCACACGAATGTTGCTGGGGATAAAGAAAGGCTGGAGTGTGAGGTGCTCCAGAATTCACCATCTCTGTGTATCCCCTCCTGGGGATATTCAAGGAGGAAAGAAGATTGCCATTCCCATTCTGCTGAGCAGGCAGCTGTACCTGGTAAACATCCTTTGGATATCACATCTCTGTGAGAGCCAGCAGCAGTCTTTGCCCAGTTCTGTGGCCCTTCTGTCATGGCACTCCCCTGAGAGCTTCCTGTCCTGCCAGTGGCTCTGGTTCTGTCTGCTCAGGTCTCATCCTCTCCTATGGCATTGTTCCCTTTGTGTGCCTATATATGGGGCAGTGAGGAGGCTTTACACTGAGATGGGGTCTCAATAAAGTTGCACTCAAACTTGCAGTTTCTCCTTCTTCGACCTTTCCTGAATTACAGGATTATAGGGTTGTACTGTCATACTTAGCACATCTTTCCTTTTTTTCTTTCACTTAGGGTATCCCTGTGTTGCCCCTGCCTTGGTTCACTATTGTATATAGTGGGGCTCTCCATTATCCAGGTGTAGACGTCTCTGAGAAAGCAGTCTAAGACTGAAGCAAAACTGCCTACTGGGTGTCACTGCCCTGCCTTGATGGGAGGGAAAGAAGGGAGTGTTGAGTCAGCCTCCACCCCGCTTTCTGCTTAGGCAGAGACAGGGCATTGCTCTCTGCTCTGTTGTCAGTGATGCTGCCCAGCACCTGTCCTGCTGAATTAGATCTCCACCTAATGTGGCCCCACCTCTGCAAGTGTTTTGGGCCTCCCTACATTACCAATACTGGTATGGGGGGGTCTCCTGGTGGTTGTGGAGGGTCCAGGCCCACCCCCTCCCCTTGGGAAAGTGTAGATGCTCAGCTCATGTTCTGTGGCGGGCATAAGCCTCCAGGACTATCTGCGACCTCCTCTGTCACATCTCTGTATATGATAGTTCTTTGTTACGGTGACATCCTCCAAGCACCTGTGCCTAGCCTCTGTGGAGAGAGGAATGAGCATTGGGTGGGTACCCTTCCTTCTTGAGCTCCCTATGCTGATCCTTACAGCCTTCTATCTTTGAGGGAGCCTCAGGAGCACTGCTCTACCCACTAGGGCCACCCATGGGCCAGAGCTCTGGAAGAAAGAAGGGTGTGTGTGTGTGTGTGTGTGTGTGGGCTTTAAGGTCTTTCTTGTATCTGCCTGGTCACCCTGGTGATATCTGAGGATGGCCTGGGTGACATATCCTGGGCTCAGGTTTTCCAGCAGGTGGACTTCAATAAGCGACCAGGCCGGATGAGCTCCAGGCCCATCAATTTCTCTGTGATCCTAAAACTGTCCAGTGCCAACCTACAAGAGAAAGCCTATCGGGTAAGGCAGGCTCCAGGCCCACAGAGAGCATATGGCTGTGCTCGGGTGGGGTTGAGATGGACAGGAGACACCTGCTGGCCTCAGCTTCTGGCAGGGACCTTACAGATCTCCTGGGTCAGGGACCAGGGGCTCTTTAGTACCAGCTCCTGGGAGTCTTGAGTATGGCTTGGTGGGTGGGTGGGTGGGTGGGACACCTTCTTTGTCCTAGAGATTGAGTGGACTTATCAGCTTATGTCCAGTCCCTTGGTGACTTTATTTCTGTCCTGCTGCCTCAGGATGGGTTGGTGGAACAGTTGTATGACCTTACGCTGGAGTACCTATATGGCCAGGCCCACAGCATTGCCTTCCCTGAGCTTGTGCTGCCCACCGTCCTGCAGGTATGTTCCTGTTGCCTGTTTCTCTTTGTACCATAAACACACGCCAAAGGAAGGGGTCCTGGTCCAGTCACACAGGGCCAACAGCAGAGCCTAAGCAGTTTATGGACTCCACACTAGATCCCCTGGGGCCACAGTATAGTGATCATGTTCATAGGGATATGGGACCCTTAGAGGAACTTTCTTTTCAGGGGCCTTGGAGTTGGCTCTGGACAAAGGATTGTTCAGGTTGGGGCGGGCCTGGGTGACACACTGGCCCTTTTCCAGAGTGTCCGAACCTGCTATATAGCTCAGAACTCTGCACCTTGGGCAGGGCTGATTCTCTATTGCTTTCGCAGATGGTCCTAAGGGTGGGGTGGGGATTCTCTTGAAAACTCCCTCTGTGCCCACAAGTATCTGCTTGCTCTCAGCCCAGCTACTTTTCCTGTCTAGTAGGCCTGTACCTTTCTCAGGAGTGGGCACGGCCGTCCTCTTCTGTCCCTGGAAGGTTGATCAGTTCTGGTAGTCACAGGCCTGCTGGAAGGGCTACTGCTCACACCAGTGCTATGCCTGGCTCAAGCCCACTCTGATACAAGTGTGTGTGCAAGGCAGCAGTTGCATACCTGAGTCATGGTCACACCTGGTTTGTGGCATAGTCTGTCCCTCTTTTCTTCGCTGATGATGCCTAGTAGTCGGGGCACTTGCTTCTGGGCTCAAGGTCCCAAGATTGCAGCTCTAGAGTAGATTTTTTTTCTTAAATAAAATGCCAAATAGTAAATACACATCATACATTTTTGCAGGTTATGTGGTTTCTCACAGCTGTTCTTGTTCACTTCTGCCCACAGTGCAAAAGCAACTGAGAAGCAGATGCATGCTGTGTAGTGCAGCTTTATTTACTAGACAGGCAGTGGTAGGATAGGGCCATCGGTGGGGACTAATTCACTCCCTTGGCCCTGCCATCCATTTGTGGGCATTTGGGTCTGAAACAGATTTCTTTCTGTTGTGCCTGTTAGGACTGTGGGTAGCTAAAGTGGGTCCTTGGCTTTGGGTGTAAAGTAGCCCTGCGTGAGTTCTGGCTGAGCCCATTCCCTTCTGCAGCTGAAGTCCTTCCTCCGGGAGTGCAAGGTGGCCAATTACTGCCGGCAGCTGCGCCAGCTGCTGGAGAAGGTGCAAGAGAATGCAGAGTACATCCAAAGCTGCCGCCAGCAGGTGTCATTTGGCGTATCCAACCAACTCGCAGTGGTCAGTTGGGAAACACATCTGAGCAGGGCAGGGAGAGTGCTGCCTGAGAGTACTGGTTCATATGTGGTTGAGGTGTAAGGGTGTGCCCAGGTGGGGCATGACCCTAACCAGCCCTAATCCCCAGGATGCTTGGGAGAAACGGGTCCGGGAAGAGGGACCCCCACTTACCAGTTACTATAACCACTGGCGGAAGCTGAGGGACCGAGAGATCCAACTGGAGATCAGTGGCAAAGAGCGTGTATGTTGGGGCCTGTGCTGGGTGTTTGGGTCAGCTACATTCCTATTTGTACACTGGCATGACTTTAGGTGGGGAAGGTTTTGACTCTGCCTTTCCTTCGTTTGGAAGCTGGGGATGGCTGCAGGGGGTAGGGAAAGGCTATGGCTGGCTGACAAGACTGAACCTATGTATAGACGCAGCCTGGAGGGGGGATGGGTATAAAGTCCCATGAAGATCTGGCTAGAATTAGGAGTTTTCTTTCCAATTCTCAGTTGCTTATTAGGAGTGGAAGCCTCTCCTCTAACTTGTACCTGCTGGGTGGGTTGAGGGTTCTGAAGAAGCAGGGTCACCTAGGTCATCCTGTAGGTACCAGGAGGGCAGGTGGGGAGGGGTGGGTAGCTGAGTAACATGCCATTGGTGTATTGTCTGACCTGGCATCAAAAGGCTGCCTAGTGGAAAGCAGCGAGTGGAGCAGGGCCCTTGAGACGGGCTTGGTTGGGAGGGAAGCCACTAAGGGAAGGAAGAATAGGACATGGGGTTTGGTTAAAACATGGCAACTATTCACTGTCCACAAGCAGACCTGCTGCAGGACCTGGCTCAAGCAGTGAGTAAGCTGAGGTGGGAAGTAAAGCAGCTTGGGCTAGGTGCTCAGCTCCCACCTATAGGACTGGCTTATTTTCCAGCTCGAAGAGCTGAACTTCCCAGAGATCAAGCGACGGAAGGTGGAGGACAGGGAGGAGGACAGAATGGAGTTTAAAGACCTCTTTGACCTGCATAGTTCTGAGGATGAGGAAATCACAGATTTCTCAGAGAGAGGTGGGTCTGCACTACTTCAGCATGTACTTCTGGGGAGGGGCAGGCATGAGGGGCTCAGATCTGGCTTGGTGAGGCAAACCGGTTTCTTTCTCTTAGCTGCTGACTCCTCCTTTCCCTTTGAGTTAGGGGACTCTCTGGGATTGGGCGGGCCTTGCCTAATCTATCATACTCTCCACTTATGTGTGGGTGTCCATTCCTGTAACCTAGACCTGTGGCCCAGGTAGGTGTCCAGGCAGGCCTTTGAGCCTGCTCCCCCTTCCAGCCCTTTACCACTGTGCCTTTGTGGGTGGGTCCAGGATGGAGGAGTCCTGAACATAGGCTCTTCTTGGTATCCAGGGACGGCTGGATCCCTGAGAGGCCAGCAAGAAGCAGAAGTGGAAGAGGATGAGGGGGATGACCAGGAAGAAGACAGCAGTGCCTCAGGGGGTGAGTGGTTCCCAGGGCAAGGGGGCTACCTGGAGCCCATCTGGTAGCTGGTTGCAGGAGGGTGGTTCTAAGCCTGTGCTCTTCTTTGGGATGCCAAGCCAGCTGTTCTGTTCTCAGGGGCTCTGGCAACCAGCTACAGGCACCAATAAATTAATTAGCACTGTGATTAATTAGTGATGAGTAACCTCCAAGACTGGCTTCTTGTGATAAAGCAGAATTTATGTAGGCTTCTCTGCCTGCAGATGGAGGTCCAGACGCCGAGGCGGGGCTGGTCCCTGGTGAGCTGTGGCTGCTGGCTGAGGGGCCGCAGGATGAACTGGAAGATCTGCAACTCTCAGAGGAGGACTAGGTCTCCTGCAGTGCCCCAGAGGTTCTGAGACCAGTGTCTGGGAGCCTGAAGGGCAGTCAACAGTTACAGCATGGCACACCAGACAGTGAGGACTGTGTTGACCTGAGAACAGGAACTGGGAACCAGCATGGTGAATTCTACCTGCCGCCCAGAGGGAGACCAAGCCTGCAGGCATGTTCCCTGGCCTGTCTCCTTGTCTTTGGTTTGTCTGTAGATCTCTGCAGTTACCCCTAGAGTCTTTGGAAACTTGCCCTTCTCAAGTCACATGTTTTTCCTTTTAAAAATTCTTAAGTGTTTTTGCATCCAAAAACAAAAGGAAAAAAATGGCTGGGGATGGGTAGGGGACCACATATGGAGCTGGGGAGTGCCAGTGGCCCACCCGCATGCTCAACACAGAGGCTGGGAAGGGTCTGGGGCCCCAGGGAGCAGAGCCATGGTTGCGGTTCCATTCTCCTGCTTGGGTGAGGCTTGGCCTGCAGAGGGGTGGCTCCCCCCATAGAGGGAGGTGGCTGTTGGTGACTGCTGTCCTGGGGTGAGCTCTTCAGGACCCCGCAGGGTTGGTGGCTGCAGTGGCAGAGCCACAGGGAAGCTGGCCATGTAGAAAACTCGGCCCAGGCGCTTGGCCACCTACAAATAGATAAGCCTGGATAGGTGCCTACCAGGGAAGGGCCCTGGAGGCTGTCCTTCAGGCACAAAGCTTTTGTCCCCCATGTCATGCTCACCTGGGCTCGGATCTTAAGGGCAGGCCCCAACTTCAGTCCCATGGTGGTCAGCAGGTGCTCCTCAGTCAGCAGAGGCAGAGTCTCCCCATCGATTCCTTGCTCTCTGAACACCTGGGTGGGAAGGACAGATTGGTCATCCCAGAAAGGGCCCCAGGACAGAGCCAAGAGCAGTCTGCAGCTTGTAGAAGAGAGCCATGGGAAAAGAAACCCCCCTTTGTGTCAGGCATGGGTGAGATGTGTGAAATCAAGACAGTAGCTGATGGGGACAAAAGAGTGGGCACCACCTAGCCTACAAAGAGGGAATCAGCAGGAGTCAGCATCTCCCTCACCTGAGTATACTCTGCACAGCCAGACAGGCCCCCCACAAAGGTGCAGACGTCATCCACTGTCCACTTGCTGATGTCCTCTGGAGCTCTGGCCTCCTCTGAATTGGAGAAGATACCCCCCAGGGTGCTTCGATGTGTGGGGAAGTATCAAGAGGCTCTCGCCCATCTTTTCCCAGGTCCCCACCTCTTCTGTTGACCTTTACTTGCCCAAATTACACCATAGGATGGGTGATTAGAAGGGTTTTTCCTCCCAAAGGAACCACCTAAGACTCCCTTGGACAGTCAGAACGAGTTTGTCTCCTGCGCACCTGTATGGAAGTAGGGGCTGACCGCATAGGGGAAGCCCAGTGGCAGTGGTGGAGGAAGGGTGGACCCTGAAAGAGGCCCTTTCCCCTCCACGCCGGTCTCTCCAGCAGGGACTTGGCCTGCGGTGGGGCCCTGGCCCCCAGCGACCGCCATCTCTGGGGTCTCTCCATCTGAATCTTTGGGTGGCTCATCCTCTGCGCCATCGTGAGCCCATAGCGCAGCTTCTGTTGCCTCTTTAGATTCGCTGGGCTGTGTTGGGGCTGAGGGGGTGCCTCCTTTCCGGGGAGCTCGGCGGGCAGACTCGCGGGGTGGAGTTGGGGGCCCTGGGCCTGGCGGGCCTTGGGGAGGCAGAGCTAGCAGCGGGGCTGAGCTCTGTTTCAGCACCAGCAATGCTCCACGCCGCTGCAGCTCCTCAGCACTGTCTGGGGCACGCAGGGCCACCTCGGAAGCCACCAGATGCGGTCGTTGAGCACTCTCCAGCTCCTTCTGTCGAAGCAGCTCCGCTGACATCTCCAGCCTGGCGGGGATGGGAGAAGGCGGGTCAGTCTGGGTGTGCACCCCACCAATACTCCGCTGGCCTCTTTGACACCTACCGAGCCAGGCTTTGCTTCCGCAGGAGGTCCTGCTGCCGGGCCAGCATCTCTGCCTGGGCAGGGGGCAGGAAGCCATACCCTGGGGAGGGGGACAGACCGGGGCAAGGGCTAGTGGTGCTGGCCATCCCGACTGGCCCTCTGTACCCTGTGGGCAGTGAATCTTGGCTCTCAGGAACTGCCTCATTTTATGCCTACCACCCCCTACCCTCGCCAAAGTGTATGCACAGTGTGCTCCTTACCTGGGGTCTGGCACAGAGCCGAGGGCACTCCCAAAAAGGGGGGCCTGAGATGGGAGCTCAGAGCGATGTGGGAGGCATTCTGGGGCGACAGCAAGGGGGGCGGCTGCGACAGTTCCCTGTGGACGGCGGGGACGTGGGCGGCGCGCCAGGGGCTCAGCCCCCTCCACACCCAGCCTTCCCGTAATCCCCTCGGCACACCCCCACTCCGCCAGCCGCTAATTGCTGGCCCCCGCGGGCGGTCGATGCGCCAGCTCCTCAGGGCTCCGGGTCGCTCGCCGCCCCCGCCCCCGCCGGCGGCGCCAATTAATCTCGGCGGCGGCGCGGAGGCGCTGACCCGGCGGGCGGCTGCGACTGCAGCGGTAATTACGGAGCTGGGCCAACCCCTCCACCTCTCTTGGCCCGCTCCCCCACCCCCTGCGGGCCCCCGCAATCCAGGCGAGCGGCTTAATTAGCCGCGATCCGGAGCTCGGCGTCTGCAGCTGGCCCGGCGCTGGGGCGGCCCGCGGGAGGCCGTCTGCGAGCCCACGGCTCCGGCGTCGCTGCTCAGGCGCGGCATCCCCCCCACTTCGAGCTCAGCCGACTTCCTGCGGGCGGGTACCCCCTCAGCCTTCTGCTTCCTGACCTCACCCGTGCCGAGGGGGGGCCTCAGCTATCCTAGGGGCACTTGGGTTCTGCGGCTCCCCGTTTGCTCAACAGGGAAACCAGAGTGGCCCTTTGTGTTGCTGCCTGGGTGGTGGTGACCCTCACGTTCTACCTTAGAAATGATTTCCTGGGCCCCTAGCAGCAGACTCTAAACTGAGCAAGGTGCGGGGATGGGGGTGGGGTAGGAGTGGCTACCGCTGGCTGCGCGACTGCCACCCTAGTACCTCTCGGAGAAGG